>JAJPUD010000985.1:372635-407360 GCA_023553655.1 Myrmecobius fasciatus | reverse complement strand
AAAAAAAGTTTTTTTGCAAAGGTCAATGTTGAAAGGTCACTCATATGTTTTGCAAATAAAAAGCTTTATAAAAAAATAATAATTAAAAAAAAGATCAATGCTGAAGAACTACCCATACATATGTTATACAAATAAAAAGCTTTAATAAAAAAAAAGAAATCCAAATCAGTAATAGTCATATGAAACAATGCTCCAAATTTCTAATAATTAGAAAAATGCAAATTAAAGCAACTTTGAGCTTCTACCTCACCTTGGCAAAATTGAAAGAAAAAAAGGGAAATTATAAATATTAGAGAGGCCATGGGGGTAGGGTAAAGCTGTAAATTGTTTCAGACATTCTAGAAAACACTTTGGAACCATGAACAAGAAATTTATTAAATTGGGCATATACTGTAACCCATCAAAACCATGTTAAGCCTATCCCTTCCCCAAAGAGAGCAAAAAGAGAGGAAAAAGCTTTTTGTGTACAACAATATTTATAGCACTCTTTTTTCCCCTTGGCAAAGAACTAGAAGTTAAAGATTTACTCATCAATTGAGAAATGGCTGAATAAATTACTGCATATAAATGTAATGGAATATGACTATGCCATAAGAAATAATGAAAGGATGGTTAGTGAATTAAATAGAATCAAGGAAAATGTTATAACAACATGTCAAAAATAAACAATTTTAAAGATTTGAGAATTCTAATCTTTGTAGTATCAAAGAACTGGAAACTGCAGGAATATTGATCAATATGGAAATGGCTGAACAAGGTATATGATTATGATAGAACACTACTGAGCTATAAGAAATTATGAATTTGTTGATTTTAGAAAAAACATTCATAGACTTGCCCAGAATAATGAAGAGTGAAAATGAGCAGAATCAAGAGAACATTGTAAAGAATAAAAGCAATACTGTTTTAAGAAAAAGTTTGAGCAAGTCATTTTGTTTATTATAAATACCCAAAGTAACTACAAAAAATCTTTAAAAGAAGTTGCCATCTGCATACAGAGAAAGAACCTAACATTGGATAACTAGAAGTCATCTAGTCCAGGAATCCCAAGCTCTTATGAAGCAAAACCTCCCAGTAGCTCCAAATCAGATTAAAATATAATTGGGGAATCTTTAACAAAATAAATAAAAATACAATACAACATTTAAAAAGAAGAACTCTGATCAATGCAATGATCAACTGTGATTTCAGAGGACCAGAGATGATATATTTTACCTACCTCACAAAAAGGTAGTGAACTAATATATGCAGATTGAGAAATGCATTTTTGGAAACAATCTATATGGGATTTTGTTTTGCTTGCATGCATATTTGTTACAAGAATTTAGGGGTTTTTTAGGAGGAGAGGTGAGGGAGAAGAAAATAAATGCTTGTTAATGAAAAAAAAAATAATCAAGTATAAAAGGAAAAAAGAGAGAAGTTAAGTGTCCAGAATGACAGAAGTGATTTTCCTGCTGTATTCTACCCAGGAGTATTGTATTCAGCTCCGGATATCACAGTTAGGAAGACAATTGACAGCCTAGATATGTTTCAGGGAAAGGCAACCAGAAATCATGCCATACCAAGATAGATAGAAGAAACTTGGCCAATTTAGTCTAAAGAAAAGATTTATAGAGTGCATGATAGCTGTCTTTGAGTATTTGAAGAGTTGTAACCTGCAAGAGGTATTAGGCTTTGCCCCAGAGGATACAAGTAAATACATTGGGTAGAAGGTATAGAGAGGCCTGTGTCAACATGATTTAAAGAAAAAACAAATACATGTAGAGCTATCCAAAATGGGGTGCCTGGGGAGGTAAAGAGTTTGCTTTGACTAGCTATCTTCAAGTGGAGACTATCAGCTGTGTTATAAATCCATTTACAATTTGCAAAAGCTATGGTTTCATCTAAGCTCCCTAACCTGGAATCCTCTGTCTGTCTCTTCCCAGGAGGCTTGATTTCTGGAAAGCAATCTGTATGAGACAGGGGCTTTTGGGGGTAAGATTTTCCAGGTTAAAGGCTCACTTTTCTTTCTCTCTAAATCAAATCCAAATATGTATTAAGCCCCTAAAATGTGCAAGATACTGTGCTGATTGATGCGGTACAGAGACAAAAACTATTCCTGTGAAGCTTGTGTTCTCCCAGGGTCTCTCCTCATTCCTATAAGACTGAGCCTCAGAGGTGTGCTGGTAAATATTTAATAACAAGATACTCAAAAGAAAAAAATGTTCTATGACACTTTTAAATTTAATGTGTGTTATTAACATTTCCCCTCTCACTTTCTGAAGTCTAGACAAACAACAAAGGAATAAATCAAGCCCTGGTTTCTAGCACTTGTAGATTTCCTGAAAATTTAAGAAATGAGCTGATTCCAGCATATTTCTAGCACCAATGCTTCCTTGAAACTATGATTTTTTTTTGTCAGGCCCCCTTGCCCCAACTATCCCCCTTTCCTTCAGATGTTTAATCAAAATGACTACCCTTTCTCCTCTTGGGGAATACCTGGAAGCTAATTCATAGTCTCAAAGCAC
This sequence comes from Myrmecobius fasciatus, assembly GCA_023553655.1. Taxonomy (NCBI): domain Eukaryota; kingdom Metazoa; phylum Chordata; class Mammalia; order Dasyuromorphia; family Myrmecobiidae; genus Myrmecobius; species Myrmecobius fasciatus. Next base: position 404,853 of record JAJPUD010000985.1, on the reverse strand, counting down.
CATTTGAGTCTGGTGCTAAAAAACAGAAGAACTAATTGACTTTTTAGCACTATTATTAGCTGCTCTGGAGGATTTGCTTCTTATCAAGGTTTAGCTACTTTGAATTGGCTAAGTTCTTACTTTGCTTATCCTTTTTAGAATGGAATCATACAATCTGCTTCAAAGGAATACTCCTTGTTTTCCTGTGGATTTTCTATTTCTATCCAGAGAATTTTTGACCTCACTAATCAATCCTGTCACAACCCCTTCAGAGGAAGGATAGTCACTACCTCAGACTGCACTGTCATAAACACAAGAAAATTGTCACCTTCTTTTAGAGGAATTAACCAGAGGTTCCTACTATAGCAATGATTCTGTAGTGACCTTAGGAATTTAAAGAGCACTTTTCCAGGTCAAGCTAAAGGAGAGGCATTTCTTTTTCCTAAACAAGGGTCAAAGAAATCTAGATCATACTGGATGGGTCTCCCTCTCTTTTCTTTCAGCCTCTGAGGACGTCACACTAGAGAAAATCCCAGGCAAGGAAGGTACAGATAGAAGAAACCGACATTCTTTCTCTATCACTTCAGACTTCTTGTACATCAGGGAAACAGTTCCAGGAATTTATTTGCCCAAAGTCACACACCTAATTAATGACAGAGCCTTGAACTTGAGCCCAGGTCCAATGACAGTGCACTTTTTGAAAAAATGCTTTATGGGGACTTTAAAAAAAAAAAAAAAAAAAACATTTCCATCTTTCCCTGATACCAATCCCTAAGAACCTTCTCTTATTATAAAGTACAGTTAAGCAAGGAAATTGACATATTGATGGCATGTACTCCATTCTGCACCTGTACCAAAGGGAGGGAAGGTTGTTTCATCATTAGTCCCTGAGGGGCAAAATAAGTCATCACATTAATCCAAAGTCAGGTGTTTTTAGTATTGTTTGCTTATAAATTTTTGTGATCATATCACTCACTCAACAGACATTTAAAAAGTGTCTACTATGTGCCAAACATTGTGTTAAGCATTAGGGATACAAAAAAAAAAAAAAAAGCAAAAATACATTCCCTGCCCTCTTGATCAAGCTTATATTCCAATGGGGGAGATAATATGCAAACTATGTACATGTATGATATATAGAAAATAACTAGAGATAATCTCAGGGGAGAAGCACCAGCAGTGGGGAAGAGGAAGAAGGAGGTGGTGTATTATTGCCAAAGGCTTTTTGCAGAAGGTAAGATTTGAACTGGAACTTGAAGGAAGCCAAGTACCAGGCAAGTAACACGAGTCAAAAAATCATTCCAGGCATGAAGGACAGCCAATGAAAAGGCACAAAGTTGACTGTTGGAGCTCTTATCTTCCCAATTTTCTCACACTATACCTTTCTATAGACTCTTTCACAAAGTCTCGCTGGTCTCTTTGTGGATCCTCAAACAAGGCGCTCAGTTTCCCCACTCTGAACATTTTCACTGACTGTCATTCCTAGACTGTTCTCCCTGCTCATCTCTACCAAACTTCCCTGACTTCCTCCTGCTAAAATATTGCTGTTCTATTTTCTACAATCCCTTTAATTCTAGTTCATTTCCTCTTTTAATTATTTCCAGTTTACAGTATACAGTTTCTGTATAAAGCTTGTTTGTACTTGGTTATTTATATGTTGTCTTGTTCATTAGACTATGAGTTCCTTGAAAACCAGGACTATTTTTTTTTATTTTTCCTTGTAACCTGAACTTAGCACAGTACCTGGTACATAGTAGACAACAATTGCTGACTCAGTGACTGAATGAATGGATTTATTATATTCAGTGAACAACCAAAAGGCTAATGCTACTAGATGGTGAAATACATAGGAGTAAAGTATGAGGTGTTTGTAAATAAGGAAATTATGAGATTGTGGATGACTTTGAAAGCCATATTTAATCCTGGAGGCAATAGGGAGCCACTAAACTTTATTGCCTAAAGAAGTGGCATGATCCTGCTTGCGCTTTAGGAAGAGTAATTTGGCATCTGGATAAAGAATGAACTGGATGGAGTGGGAAGAAACTTGAGGCAGAGAGATGAACCAGTAGGTTCATTCAGTACAATGTTCTGAGTATAGAGTGACAAGAGCTAGCCCAAGCTGGTATAAAGAAGAGTATAAGAGAAAAAAACATAAGACAAAGAGACACATTCAGGAGGTGTTGTAAAGATAGAATTGGCAGGGCGTGATCACAGATTTTGTATATGTGTTTGGGGAGGTGGTGGTATGAGTGAGTGAAAAGTTAGGGACAATACCAAAATTAGCAGCCTGGGGAAGTAGAATGGTGGTATAAATATACATGTGTGTGTATATATACATATACATATATGTATATACACACATATACACACATATATACACACATACATATATATCACATGTAACAAATAAACACATGTGTACATATATATAATATATATATATAACATATAACAAATAAACACATGCACATAGATATTTGGAATTATTGAGTTAAAGATATCTACAGCACATCCCTTTTGAGATGGTCAATAAGCAGTTAAGATCAGAAGAGAAATGGATATACAGTTAGGGCTGGATAAACAGACTGAGAAACATCTGCATAACTGAATCCATATAAATTGATGAAATCATCAAGTGAGATATTATGGAGAAAAGAAGGATTCAGAAAGATCCATGGGTCAAAAAATATAAACGAGTTAGTAGGGTTTTCTCAGGTAGTTTCAATTTTTTTCCCAGACTGTTTGGACCAATTCACAACTCTACCAACAATGAATGTATCTTTCAATAATCCCTCTAAAATTCACTTTTTTCCATTATCATCTTTGCTAATTTGATCAATATGATCCCAAAGAGCATCTCATTAATTTTTATTTCCTTTATTATTATTGATCTAAAGCATGGTTTTATACTAATTATTTACATTTCTTCTCAAAATTGTTCAGATTTTTGATTTGATGTGTCTGTGTGTGTGTGTGTATGCACGTGCCAATCCCCTATATATCTTAGATAATAAGATCTTTTGGTTTTGCTCATGCAAACAATTTTCAAAATTTTTATAGAACAAAAGTCATCTTATATCTTTTATTACCACCCCTATTCTTTTCCATATGAGTTATACATTTGAAAATCCATGAGAGGTAGTGGTCAGTAATAGAGAAATCCCCCACAGATAGAGATAGAAAGACAGTCCCTTAAATACAGCAGCAACTTCTGGGATCATGACCCTCCTGACAGAAGAAAATCTGATTATGTACTCTAGAAAGGCACTAGTCTACTAAACCCAGCCAAGAACTACCCAATAAGGGAAACTTCATGAGAACTCCCTAAAGAGAGAATAGGAGTTCTGGGGACAGTAATCATGAGGTGCAGAATGAGGCACAAAGACAAGGCCAATATGTTGATATGTCTTGCTTGATTGTCCTTTGTTAAAAGGGAGGGTTCTATTGGGAAGTACTTCTTAAGGTCCGGAGAAGGGAGATTTCAATGTGACCAAAATAAAATAATCCCAAAAAAGCTTTGGGAAGAAGGTAAAATCTGAGCTGGATTTGAAAGGATAATTAAAGATTTAAATAAACATTAAATAGACCCCTCCCCCCCCAAAAAAAGGTATTCCAGATTGGGGGAATAATTTGTGAAAAGATTTGGAAATAGAAATGTGTACATATGTTTTAGGCATAGAAACATTAACCTATAACTACAATGTAAGATGTTTTTAAGGAAAAGATTAAAATCTTAGTGTTACAGATCATCAAATTCAGCCCCCATTTGATGGATATGAATTCCTTTCCTACTTTCTTGACAAGTGATTATCTGGCCAGTACTTAATTACTTCTAGGTGCAGAGAGCTCATTGTTTCCAAAGGCAGCTAATCTATTTACACACAGTTGTAATTATTAGGTAGTTTTTCCTTATATTAAGCTGAAATCTGTGACTTCTGCCCATTGATTATAGTACTACCCTTCAAAGCTAAGTCATCAAAGACTCTTGCTCATGGAAAATCATAAATATACATATGTGTGTGTATATATATATGTATATATATACATATATAACAAATACAAGCATGCATATAGATATAACAATATATAAACTAAATGTGCATAATATATATGCACTGTGTACATGCATAGATACACACATATAATGTGCTTCCATGTATGGTGTATATGTTTACACAGATGATCTAAATGTAATTTACAGGGAGGCATGGGTCAGCATACCTGAAATCTTGATCAAGATCTTCAAGCAAGACTGAGTCCAACCTAGAGAAAGATGAAGGGGCTATGAGAATGGTCTCTATTCTACTTTAAAAGAGAATGTTCTGGAATTATATTTATCACCCTCTCCCTAAATTCTCCCTAAAAAATTGGAACACAATTTAAAAAAAAAAACTCATAAAGAAAAAAAGCTGCCAGCTTCCTTAGTAGCTATTTTCTAAAAGAGGAGGTTAAACTACACTTGTACTGCAAACTTGCATCTTTTCCCTTAAATGCTGGTTACATGAAAAAACATCATGAATAGTGAATAACAAATAATGAGTAAACCCTTTTATCCAAGCAGAAAGCAAAAAGAAATGGTATAAGTTCTGCAGAATATACCAGAAAAATAGACAGGATTGATTGAGCTCTTTAGATGGGAACAAGCTATAATCTTGCTCAACCAAGATAGAGGACCAAACTGACCCAAAGTGAAATTTCCTCAAGTCTCTGAGAAGGCAAGTTGGAAATTAAGAACAATTTGAGCAGCCAACTTCTCTTTACATGTCAGCATGAGTCTTTCAGTCTCCTTCCTGGAATCAGCCCCTAGGAGAGTTTGAAACCATGTCTGCATCTCTCTCTCTCAAAGAAAAATAAAGAATTGACCTTTCCAAAGTTCTCACACTCAGTTCCTTATTCAGGCATACAGAGTCTTTCTAACAATTAGAGAAATATTACGCAAAATGCTCCAGGCTTAAAACCTAAGTTGTATCTACTTGGAAATAAAGATGATATCTCCACTTACTCTTTCCCTGCCTTTTCTTCCCCAAACTCAGAATTCCCAGTTCCCTTAGCCTATTATTACATCACATGGTTTTGAATCATAGATTCATAGTCAAGGCAAATCAAGAAGCATGTATGGTTTACTACATGTAAGACTCTGGTAAATACTAGGGATATAAATAGGAGCAAAAAGAAAAATGGGTCTGTCCTTAAAGAACTTATAATAAGGAAAGGCAACACATAAAAAAGGGAAGGACAGCTAGCTTGTCTCAAAATGGAGATTCTAGGAAGATTCACCAGTGGGGAAGAGGGACCACCAGGACAGAGAGAGAAAGCAGCAAAGCATGGCAGCAAAGTAGAAATTTAAAGCCAGATGAAATTAGAAATTATGCAATCTAACCTCATAATTTTATAGATTATGCAAGATCAGAGGGGTTAAAATAAGTTACCTAACATCGCAAAGCTAGTTAAATAAAGACAAAGAGTTGGGTTGGAGAGCAAATAATAGAAGATGTTAAATATTAAGCTGATAAATTTGAACTTTATCCTGTAGGAAATTGGGAAGAGTTGGGAAATTGGAGGAGTTTTTAGTAGGGCTATTTCCTTTAAAGATCTGAAGACAGTGGTAATTTCTAAGTCCTATTTGTGGGATTTTTTTCCTATGTTATTTCTGACATCTTCATGTACAAGTTTTGGGACTTCTCAATATTTTATTTTTATATTAGTGTTATATTGTTATTATTATTCATTTATGTGTTTATAATAATATTATGTTATCTAATTAATTATTTTTATTTTATATTTTTAGATATTTACCATCTATCCTTATACACAGTAACAGATTCTTGCAGACCACCGTAATATACTGTAGCTATTATTGCTAATGAAATAGGATACAAAAACACCACTTTGAAGTGTAAAGCCAAACAGCTGTCCTCTCAATGCCAGGTTCTCTGTTTTATTCTCATGTAGGATTGTTCTTTTGGCAAAGTTACCAGTTCACATTGCTGTTTATACTCACTCCAATTTGAATCAACTTTAAAAGAGGAAGATTTCATGAAATTCTATTGAATGCTTTGTAAAAATCAATTTGTGTTACACCAACTGCCTTCCTTTCATCTCTTCATTGTGTCATTCTGCCCTGAACATGCAAAATCATCAGTCTGGCAAGATTTGTTCTTTTTAAACCTGTCCTGAGCTTGCTAAGTTCCATTAATTTTTAACCATTTATAGATTTTTTTTCTTACTTCTTAAAATATATAGTCGTTGTTTTCATGGAGAATTCAAGTTGGATTTAAATGTCTATATGGAAGGCAGTGCTGGGATGGTTTTGAAGTTAGGTGAAATTTGAGCTCCAATTCTCCCTCTGATATTTATAAACTGGGTGACCACAGGCAAGACTAAATTTTATTTCTTCATAGGTATAAAGAAAATAATAATCCCTATAGGAACTATCTCACAGGGTTATTGTGAGCATCAAAGGAGATAATGAATGGTAATCACTTTTGTACATTTTAAAGTGCTGTGTAAATATCAGCTGTGACTGAGGACCAAGATCCATATTAACTTGCCAACCTTCCTTTTCTTTAAATATCTTTCAGATTCAGGAGAATCACCCTGACCCCTAATAACTCTCTATCGTCTTTAATATATTTCTTTCATTCTGGGTTAAGCAGCTTCATATCTATTTATCTTTTTATTCAGAAAATCTCTCCAGCATCTCTATAATTGAGGTCTATAGATTTTTAAAGGATTCAATTCAAGTCAGCAATCAACATTTACTATATGCTAATTGCTAGGGATACTAAGGAAGGCATATGTTTGTATGTATGTATAGCACACACGCATGTGTGTAGCACATACACATGTATAGCACACATATGTATATATACACATATACATATGTGTATACATACATGTGTGTGTATATATACACACACATAGTCTCTACTTTCAAGGAGATCACAGGCCAACGAGAGAGACAACATGCAAGCAACAATATAAAATAAATCTTTGTTATTTCAGTTGGGAAATAATTTTTTGTGTCCCCAATTTGGGGTTTTCTTGGTTTGCCATTTCCTTCTGCAGGTCATTTTACAGATGAGAAACTGAGGCAAATGGTGTTATGTGACTTGCCCAGGGTCACGTATCTAGTGAGTATCTGAGACCAGATGTCTTCCTGACTTCAGACCTACCACTATTCATTGAATCACCTAGCTGCAATCCATCTAGGTCCATGATAAATTGGAGATTCTCAGCAGAGGAAAAGGGCTAACACTGAGAGCTGGAAAAGGCTTCTTGCAGAAGGTGATTTTTAGCTGGCACTTGAAGGAAATAAGATAAGAAGGGAGAGAACATAAAGCATGGGATTCAGCCAGGGAAAATGCAGGGAGCTGGAAGAAGTGTCGTGTACAAACAAGAAAGCCATTATCATTAGATTGAAAACTATTGGGAGGAAAAGTAAAGAACAAGAAGTAAGAAGCTTAGAAAAGTCAGAGAGGACCAAGAACTATACTAGACATTGCAGATACAAAGACAAAAGCAAAACAGTCCCTGCACTCAGTGAGCTTACACTCTTACATGTAAGTACACCTATGCAAGTCAGATATAAAGCATACTAGCAGTTGGAAAGACCAGATAAGGTTTGGACCAGAAAATGAGCTGAGACTTAAAAAACCAGAAATTTCAAGAAGCAGTGGTGAAGAGGGAATGCCTTCCAGGCAGGGGAGAATACCAGAGCAAAGGTGTGGAGATGAGAGATAGAAAGCTGTGTCTATGTTTGACTGGACTTAGAGGGTATAGAAGAGAATAATATGTAATAAATTTAGAAAATTAAGTCAGGACTGGTTTCTTAAGGATTTAAATATCAGAAGAATTTATATTGAACTCTAGAGATTATGAGTTCTTAGAGTTTATTGAGTAAAAGTTGAAACAATCAAAATGGCAATTTACAAAAAGTTATTTGGAAGCTATCTGGAAGATGATTAGAATGGAGAGATACTTGAGGAGGGAAATCCATGTACTAGCCTATTACCAATATTCACATAAGAAGTCACTGGGAGTCTGAATTGGGGTGGTAGAGAAGTGAAAATAGAAAAAGAAGCATATGGGAGATGTTATGGAGGTAGAAAGAGATTTGGCAACTGTTTTAACTATTTGGAGAGGGAGACCATGGAATCAAGGCATTGATTAAATCCCTGCCATGTGCCAGACACTGTACCAGACCCTGGGAATGCAAAGATAAAAATGAAAACTGCCCTGGCCCTTAAGAGAGGAGTTTATTGGAAGGAACCATATAGAAAATTGCAAATACACACATATATGTGTGTATATATACATATATGCATATATCTATCAAATGCATAATATAATATACATTCAAAAACATGTAAATTCAAATAGGCTGGTGAATTGAGTACTAATAAGAGGGATCAGACAACACCTTGAATAGAAGATAGCATTGATCTGAGTCTTGAAGGGAGAGAAATATCCCATGATATAGATGTGGAAAAGGAGAAGGTCCCACGCCTATGAAAAGACAGAGACAAGAATTAGTCAATCAATACGCATTTATTAGTATCTCACTATGTGAGATTAGAATCTCACAAGGCACTATACCAAATTCTAGGTTTATAAAAAATGGGGAGGGGAGGAGAATAGATGGAGTGTATAACCTGGGAACTACCAAATAAGCCAGTTGACTGGAATGTAGAATGTGAAGGGGAGAGCTGGAAGGAGAATGTTAAACTGGTTTGGAAATATATCCCAGAGCCAGTCTGTGAAGAGATCTAAATGTCAAACAAAGGAGTTTGGATGTTATAACAGAGAGCTATTGAAGTTTATTTTGAACAGGAGAATGACATGACTAAGTCAATGATTTAAAAATATTAATTTGGAAGCAATGGAGAAGATGGATTGGAAAATAGACTTGAGAAAGGGAGCACAACTGGTAGGGTATTGCTATAATACAAATGAGAAATGATTAAGGTCCAAATTTGAGTGGTAGTTGTGTTATTAGAGAGAAAGGAATGTGGTAGTGATAATATGGAGGTAGAATCAATGAGACTTGGAAAGTGATTGAATGTTAGAATAAGGATCAGTAAAGATTCTGTAAATATGAGTGAATGGAAAAATGTTGGGGTTTTTTTTGTTTTTTTTTGACAGGAAGTTTAGAAGAGAGGTGTGTTTTAAAGGAAGATGAGGTCTACTTTTGATATGTTAATGAGAAAGAACCTTAGCTCTTTTATGAACCTTTCAAATGCACTCACTATTTATTCATATTATAATTCAGCTATCACAAGTACCTGGCAACCAGGACTTTAGTTAGATACTTCCCTCTCTAAGCAGCCATGAGCTAAGTGAGGTTCTCTCTGATCCCACCATGCTCTACTCTGCTCTTCCCTTTTCTTCTATGTCTTCTGGTTGGCAGCTTACCCAGCAATAACATTCTATTGTCCCAGAATCATTTCCTGTTTTTTTCCAATGACTTTGTCAGGAAAAGTTCATTGAGGAGGTGTTACAAGCTGCTGGCCCCAGTGCAAAACTTGATGGTTTCCTATGGGTCTTTTTATATATATTTGGACCTGGGTTCTAGAACAAGAAGGAATCAAGGGAATTATCTAGTCCAATTCCCTTGATTTGTAAAATATAGATACCATGGCTCAGAAAATTTAACCAACTTAACCAAGATCACACAGAGTAGTAGGCTTTAGAGGCATGACTTAAACCCAGGTCCTTTGACTCCAAAGACAATTCTATATCATTGTAGCAAGAGTGTTTTAGACTCACTACCCCAGAAACAGGACATTTACATTTCCCTTCAGGGTTCTAGACAGTACCTCTAAGGAGGTCAAGTATCTAATACTATGAATTTCTTTAATACTATTGTCTTGACTCTCCAAAATTATGGGTTTCCCCCACATTGTTAGCCAAAATTGACACCTAGTTCCATTTAGTAAATCAATTAGTTATTATAATATTATATAATGTAATTAGTTATTATAATATTATAATGAAATATTTACTTCAAAAATACCCCAATAACAGAAGCAGAAGCATTTTCCTCAAATACCTTTGGGGCATGAGTGGAAGAGGGAGCAAATATATGAGTTACAGGAACTCTGAGTATAGCTGAGCTCCCCTCTACAAAATTCTTGTAAAGAGATCTAGAAAATATATCAGATCAAAACCTAATCAGAAAAAGTCACAATGAGTTATTTGTCTAACACAGACTGGCATAGGAAAACAAGTAGAGTTGTCTGGAGATCCTGGAGACAGATTGGACCAGGAGCCTATCACATATGGACACTTCAAGCAAGGGCTGTGTACTAGGACAAAAGGATGTCCCAGCCCATATGGAAGAATCACCAAAATCATTCTGGGGTACCACCAGATCAGTACTGGAGCACAATGAGAGAAACTTGAAGAGCTCTGCCTAAGGGGGAAACAACTAGACTTTGCCTTGCATCTTATGATTCTGGGAGCACAGCCTAAGCAAAACTCAGCTAAAATTCCTGAAAGAGATGAATTAAGAGTTAACAAAAGTTTTTAAATATTTCTAAAAATGGAATGAGAATGCTGGAGGGGAAAATGATGGGGAGAAATGGGAGCAATGGAAAAAATAATTGGAAGGGGAAAGGAAATAACAGAAAATTGACAAAATCTTGCCCAGACAATAAACTCCTAAAAAGTTTAAATAGACCAAATAGAAGCCAAGGGCTCCATGAAGTAACAAGAAATATTAAAGCAAAGTCAAAAGACTGAAAATAAAAAAGGAAATGTAAAATTTCAGAGCAGAAACAATTGACCTAGAAGACAGATTAAGGAGAAAAAAATTAGCAATCAATGGAATATCTGAATGCCATGACCAAAAAATCCAACACATCCTATTTCAAAATATCTTAAAAGAAAACTGCCCAGGTATGTTACAACTAGAGGCTAAAATGGAAATAGAAAGAATACAGCAATCACCTCCTGAAAGAAACCCCAAAATAAAAACTTTGAGAAGCATCATAGCTAAAAATGCAGTCTCCATGTCAAAGAAAAAATACTGAAAGCAGCCAGAAAGAATTCAAGTACCCAGAAGCTACAGTCAGGATCAAATATTACTTAATAACCATCACTACAAAGTAGCAGAGAAGTTAGAATTTGATGTTTAAGAAGTCAAAAGATGTAGGTTTATAGTTAAGCATAATTTAACAAGCAAAAATGAGTATGTTACAGGAGAGAAGAATAGACCTTTAATGAAAGAAAAAACTTCTAAGACATCATGATAAAATGATCAGATCTACATATAAACTTTGAAGTTCAAAAAATAAATGAAGAAAAACAGTAAAAAAAAAAAAGTAAATGTGAATTAACAATGATAAAGGATTAAACAAAAATAAGCTGCTTACATTCTGGTATGGGGAGATGATGAATGTTTCTCTTCTGAACTCTATCATTATCAATAGTATGAATAGTATGAATCTAATTAGACTATGCATGGGAGTAAATCTGTTATATCTTGATGATCTTAAGAGAAAAGAGAACAGACCTATGGAGATGGAATAAATTTATGTCCAAAGAAGACCTGGAACTCCTAATTGAACACCAGATGGATAATTTTGATTATATTAAGTTAAAAAGTTTCTGTACAAACAAAACAAATGCAGACAAGATTAGGAGGGAAGCATCAAATTGGGAAATCATCTTTACATTTAAGGGTTCTGATAAAGGTCTCATCTCTAAGATATATTGAGAATTGTCTCATATTTATAAGAATTCAAACCATTCTCCAATTGATAAATGGTCAAAGGATATGAACAGACAATTTTCAGAGGATGAAATTAAAACCATCTCTAGTCATATGAAAAGTTGCTCCAAATCACTATTGATCAGAGAAATGCAAATTAAGACAACTCTGAGGTACCACTACACACCTGTCAGATTGGCTAAAATGACAGGAAAAGATAACGATGAATGTTGGAGGGGATGTGGGAAAACTGGGACACTAATACATTGTTGGTGGAACTGTGAACGGATCCAACCGTTCTGGAGAGCAATTTGGAGCTATGCTCAAAAAGTTGTCAAACCGTGTATACCCTTTGACCCAGCAGTGTTTCTACTGGGCCTATATCCCAAAGAGATCTTAGAGGAGGGAAAGGGACCCACCTGTGCAAGAATGTTTGTGGCAGCCCTTTTTGTAGTGGCTAGAAACTGGAAACTGAAGGGATGCCCATCAATTGGAGAGTGGCTGAATAAATTATGGTATATGAATGTTATGGAATATTATTGCTCTGTAAGAAATGACCAGCAGGATGATTTCAGAGAGGCCTGGAGGGACTTGCATGAACTGATGCTGAGTGAAACGAGCAGAACCAGGAGATCATCATACACAGCAACAACAGTATTACATGATGATCAATTCTGATGGACATGGCTCTCTGCAACAAAGAATTGTCTCAAACCAGTTCCAATTGTTCACTGAAGAAAACCATATACACCCAGAGAGAGGGAAATGAAATATGGACCACAACGTAACATTTTCATGATCTCTATTGACATTTGCTTGCATGGTGTTGCCTTTCTCTGATTCTTTTTTTTTTTTCTTGTAGATAGGATTTTTCTTGCATAACTTCTCAAGCATTTCAACATTATTAACATGTAGTGGACTTCCTGCCATGTAGGGGAGGGGAGGGGACTGGGGGTAAAATTTGTAATGGAAAGCTTTGTAAAGATCAGTGTTGGGGAACTACCCATATATATGTTATACAAATAAAAAGCTTTAATTTAAAAAAAGAGAGAAAAAAAAGAAGAGAGGGGGAAAAAATACATGGGGTGGACAGGGATGAATCTCTCATAATCAGTACACACAAGTAGATATCTATGGAAACAAGGAAGAGGGATAAGGAAAGCAGCTGACACTTCAACCTTTTCTCATCTGAATTGATCAAAACATAAGAATACATATTCTCTCTTTCTTTAAATATATATGTGTGTACTTACATAATATAATATATACACATATATAATCTGAATTTATCAGAGGAAATACGAATATATATGTGTGTGTTTCTTTGTCCTATTTCAAAACTATGTTCCCAATTTTTGAAGTTTATAAATTAGCTTAGTTGTATGGACTTACCAGGAAGATGCAGGCCTTCTCTCATACAGAGTATTCTTACTTTCTCTGATCAATTCAAAGTGTATATATATGTACACATAAACATATGTGTACATATATATATGTATGTAGATATAGCTATCATCTGAATTGTATTAAAGGAATCTTACTTCCTTTGATCAATTCTGGTTACATATTATACATACACACACACATATATGTGTGTGTGTGTTTGGAGAGAAGAGGGTAAAGAAATATATCTCACTCAATAGGAAAAAAGGAAAAGGGAAGAATGGGGAAAAGGGAATTGGAAAGCAGGGTGAATTAAGGGGGAAATTGGTCCTAAGCAAAATAAATTCTAAAGATGTGCAAGGTTTTTTAGACATGGAAATCTCTGAAGGCCAGTTAGGTAGCACAATGGATTAACTCAGGAAGACTCATCTTCCTTATGAAGTGGATGACCCTGGGCAAGTCATTTAACCTGGTTTGCTTCAGTTTCCTCATCTGTAAAATGAGTTGGAGAAGGAAATGACAAAGCATTTCAGTATCTCTGCCAAGAAAACCTCCAAAGGAAATAAAAATAGCTGTATGCAACCGAAAATGACTAAACAGCAAAAAACAAAAAATGTAGAAATCGGGTTTGATTGACTACATATTTGTAACAGGTTTTGTTTTTCTTTTTTTCTCATTTGAGGGGTAGAGTTGGGCTGAAAGAAAAAAAGGCAGATTTTTACTGATTGAAACAATTTTTTGATATTTTTTTAAAATAGGGGTACACTCTCCCCTATTCAATCTTGAGGTCTGGAGAAAGTGGATGAAAATTTAATACAGTTTTTACGTAGCTTTTATCCCATTGAGTTCATGTCCCAATGTATCATTGCTAAGGAATAAGATATTATCTCAAGTCTGGGCTGGGTCCCAAGGATTACTCCTCGGTGGTATGGATATTGGGTTGACTGCAAAATGTTGACTTGACTTCAGAACTCCAGGATGACTCACTCCTCTGACTTTTCAAAAATCACAATATTAAAACCTCCAGATTAATCACCACCTAAACCATAAAAACAACACTGAGGCAGTTTCCATGGAGTCAAATATCAGCCTTCTCTCTTGCAGCATTGTTTCTCCTTGCTATTTAGCAGGATGAAGTCAAACCAAGAAACTGAGGCTGACTAAGGCTTTCTGAATGATTCCATCCCTGCTCTGCCTCCTTCTTCCTTCCCCCAGCTCTGGCTCCTTAGTCACAACCAATCAAGCAAGAGGCTCCTCTTTACCAAGTGATTAACAGACTAAGAATAAGTTACACAAATGCATCCTCACATTTCAATATTTCTCCAAAATTCGTCCATTCCATTTTCCACAACTTTTCCAGAAACCAGTTCCTCAGCCTCATGCAGTGGGAAGCTATTTAAGTGCACTCCCCCATTAGATTTTATACATGTCTCCCACATAGAGTGAAAGTTCCTTCTCAACAGGCATTGTCTTTTTTTCATCTTCACATGCCCAGTGTTCAGTACCTTAATAAATGTTTGTGGCATTGAAAAATATTCATTGATAAGATTGATAGATTTATCCTATTACTTTTCAATTATACTAACATTTCTCTATTTTGAAATAAGCACAGTATGTTAGATATAGTAGGGGCCAAAATGAATGTGTTGCTTTAGTTTAAAGATCAATTATTAAGCACAGATGGGATACACAGGCATTTTAAAGTCATCATTGATTTTGTTCCCTTTTTCATTTATTAATAGGACTGTTTCTGTATATTCCTTGGTGTAATGTATCTAGTAATGTTCTTCTTATTCCCTTAAAATCTTAAAGTTGGTACGCTATTAATCATTTAGTCCCTTCTCCTCAACTTTTCTCTAACAAGCTCAGCTTCTCTACTCTTCCATGGAATTTGCCATTTCCAAGTGTTTACTCTGGCTCAGTTTTTTCTTTGGATCTTAAAATTTAATAAAATGTTTGAATTGACTTGAATCTTTAAATACTCTCTCATTAAATCACATCATCTCCATTTTCTTCCCCTAATGCTTCATTCTCAAAGGTCCCTTGGTCTATTTTGTCTGAATTATGATGATTTCTTTTAGGATTCTCTTGTCTCTTTCAACTCTCAAGAGTTATTAATTCTTTTCCCCCTCATAGCTCACAAGCATAGCTGATTCACTTTGTATGGGAAATAATATATCTACCACACTAGAACGAGGTTTTCATTTTCCAATGTAAAAGATCATAGCAATGTATTTCCTCTCTATTTCTTTCATTTCCTATTAGTGACAGTTTATTAGGATCATGGAAATCAGCCTGTTAGAGCTGGTAAGGTCTTTGGGGAACAAGTTCTAATACTCTCAGTTTGCATATGAGGAAACTGAGTCACAGAACAATTAAGTGATTTTTCCAAGAATGCTGGGGATAATACCAAAAGCAGAAAATTTTGATGCCAAATCCAATACTTTTTACATGCTACTATAAGACCTTCGACTTAATACTATTCTGTGGAATGACTCAGGATCTTTTTTTTAAAAGTGAAAGAATAAATAGGGTAGACAAGAAGATGTCTTAGATCACACAGAGTCAATAAAGTGGAGTAATTTTAAGAAAGTAAAGTGCTTGGTTTATCATAGCCATAGATTTATCATAAAGCATCCAGTCTATTGGTAGTGAGTGTTTCTATGTTTATCCAGGCTGCTCTTTAGAAAACAACAATGGACCATATGCAAAGCCCTTTTACCGATAGAATCAGCTAGTACTATAAGAATTATCTTATAGAATAAAGTGTTATCTCTGTATTATGATGATAAGGCTTTGGGGTAGGACTTTGTAGACTCTCAATAAACTGGATGGACCTCCTGTAGCAGATTTGTGGGAGGACATGGACAAGAGTTGTCACATAGGGTTGGACATTAGTCACACAAGTTGGATATTAGTCATGATTTGTTCCATCAACTACATCAAAGAGAATATCCTCAACAATAAACTTATAGATGCTCCAGAACCATGAAGTACATTAAGTATGGCACCAGCACAAGGAAAGGAGGATGAGAGAAGAATACCATGAAAAAGTACATCAGAAAATGAGTATGATCTCACCTTTTGACCTGGATTTTAGCCCTCCAAAATGGGTAAGGATGCTTGTATTTGTATGACAAACCTCTGAATTGCTTTGTCTTTACGAGTCATAGAATCATAGATCATAGAAGATCACACATAAATATATTCTATATTGGATTGCTTACCATCTCGAGTGGTGAGGTGAGGGGAGAGGAATAGAATTTAGAACTCAAAAGATTTTTTTAAGATATTGACAAATTGTTTTTAATATGTAATTTGGGGAAAATAAAATATTATATATTACAAGAGATCATGAAAGTGGAGGGAAGGTTAGTAGGATCATCTAATCACTCAGACAAGATGAGACCTAATATCTAAGAAGAGGAAGGAGCCTCTTTATTCTTTTGTCCTGTTACAATGTGTAATACCTCTTATAAACTCATAGAGTTTCACATTAGTCCATTAAGTCAAAAATAATAGAAGACTCAGGCCCTGACCATAAAGGAACTTTCAACCTTTTAGAAAGAAAGAAACACATAAAAAGACTTAAAAAACAATTCAAAATTAAGCTGTATGACCTTGGGCAAATCACTTTAACATTAAATCTGTAAAACTAGAAGGTTGAATCAGATTGGTGTGGACTATCTTCCCTTGTCAGAAAGGGATAACCTGGCAATTATAATATATAACCAATTTCCAGAGTGTTTGTGAGGATGGAACTCTTTTATCTATCCTTCTAGCCTCTGTGCATCTTTAAACAACCTTTGAGATATTGATTAACATGTTTTTAGACTGGTGTGGGACCTGGTCTGCCAGATACATTCCATCTGGCTCCTTGATCCCTCCCTCCAAATTCCCTCCTTTACTTTCCTGAGAAAACCCCAACACTATTTCCCTTATAAATGATCTTCTTATGATGAAGATCTTTGCTAAATCCTTTTCAGGACTAAGCCCCCTACACAATTACTCTCTCTCTTCCCTCTACTGATGTCTTTTTCTTCACTCTAACTAACTCTAGTTTATCTAACCAGATCTAACCTGCCAATAAATGGCATACCCAGGCTTCCTGGAATATTTCCTTTCTACTGGGTAATTGTGAGTTCCACTGAGGAACTTGCTTGTCTTTCATATGTTCTCCCATTCTATTTCATATTTACCATTCCTGGTGTCTATTATATCCCTTCATTTTGTCTGTAATCTATTCCCCTAAATAAATCTACACTTTGTTTAAAGAGTATGGCCATTGTGAATTTGTCACATGTTTATTTTGGACTAGAAATTGCTTTCCCGACCTCATCAAGATGATCTCTGACGTCCTTTTCTACCTGTTCTTTGATTTGAATAATAAGGGGGTCCTGAAGGATGTTCCAGGGCTATGCACTGAGAATGCAAATACAGTGTAGGCAGAAAGATAGACTATCCCTTACTTCAAAAAGCTTGTATTCTAATGGAAGAAGGCAACACATAAAAGAGTGTTAATAGAGGTGAGAAACAAGGGGGTATTATAGAGAAAGCCCACTAAGAGAGGGCAGTGCATCCTAAAGAGGAAAATTTATTCATTCAATCAAAGAATATTGACTGAGCACCTAATATCTAATTAGCAGAGTGCTAAGTTCTACTGGGGATTCCAAAAAAATATAAAATACAGCTCTCTTCATAAGGGATTTGCAATCCAGTTAGAGACATAATAAATATATGAATGGAATAGATAATACAAGAGCAGTGTGAAGCAATGGTAAGGGCAATACAATGGCCTCTGAGACAGGAGACTGGGTTCCAGTCCCAGTTTTTCCTCTAGGTTTTGTTGTACTCTTGGACAAGCATCTTTCCCACTCAGAATCTCAACTTCCTTATATGAAATTAGAGCATTATAACATTTAAGTAATTTGATTCTATGATATGCCATAAAGCAACATTTGACTGCTATACTCCACAAGGAATATTGCATGTTCAAAAATATAATGAATTTAGTATATGTTTGGAAGGTGTCCTGGAGAAAATGGACTTTGAGCTAGGAAGATTGAAGAATAAATGGGTTTCAGATAGACTAGGGAAAGCTTTCTACTATGGGGAAATGATTATAAACTGAAGTGTGTAATTATATATATATATATATGTAGAGAGAGAGAGAGAGAAATATATACATATATATAGCATACAAGAAGTAGAAAACCATACAAAGAATTATGTAACAATTGTCTTATGATTGGTATAAACAAATAAGTGCCCTAGGTTTTCAGAGGACTATTCGAAATCCCCTTCATCTAGTGCAGTGTGATTGGTGTTAATGGTCAGAATTCAGGCTTGTAAGAAAATACTGGGTACTGACTTACTACCTAAAAGGACAATGAGTGCACGTACAAACACACAAATCACTTCAGGTAAAGAACATTCTATTTTATAGATAGATGTCCTGAGGCAATGTGTCTTAGACCAACAAATGGCTGGTTTTTCAATGGGACAAGTTGACAGCACCTAAAATCTCCTCTTTGGGACTTGGCAGTCTTTCAAGAAGATGAAGACAAGTTTCTCAATATTCAGAGATGTTCAATAAAGAGGAATTTAGGATTGATTTCTGAGGGAAAGAGGATCCAAAAGAAAAAGAGCAAAAACACAGTAACCTACATCCCATCCACATAACTTTGACTACAAGAAGATTAATGAGGGAATCAGAATACCTGGATCAAAATGTCCAAAATATAAACACCAAAAAAGAACAGAATTACATTTATGTCACTAATTCAGACAGTTGGAAGAAGGCTGTGTTTGTCCCTGTAGGAGGACTGGCTGATAAGCCAGTTCCCTCATTTTGGCCAACAGGACCATGGGGCAAATGGACACATGGTTGGGACTGTGACTGTCAGGTTTATCTGTGGATATAAATGCAGTCTAAGAAAGCAGTCTCATGTCTTTAAACTGATGAGAAATGATCAATTAAGATGGCATGGCTTCATTTGATTAAAGGAAGAGAAGCTGCTAGAAAGATTAAAGAAAAAAATAAATTGAAAAATGGAGCAGACACTGAAGAAATACTAGGGCTAAGTTCCTTTCTGTCTCTGTAAATAATATCCATCCTTCATGATATACAGGGATAGACTCATAGATTTAGAGCTTAAAGGAATAGTAATTTAGTCTAATTCCCTTATCTAACAAGAAACTGAGGTCAAGTTTAGTCCCTAATTATTGATAGTGCCAAGATAAGAAGTCAGGTCCTCAAGTTCCATATCCAAAGCTTTTTTTTTTTTCCATTAAATCACATAGATGTCACAAACCTTCCTTGACTTCAGTTTAATAATTATTATACATTATCCTATATTGTTCTATATCTATGTGAGGCTATTATCTTCCCAGTATAAATCCCTAAAGACTTGAACAAAAGAAAACCTTGAAACTCAAGAAATCCTTAATAAATCATATTTTTAACTTTTTTAAATCATGTAAACTGAGTCTATTTCTTTAATATGATTTTTCTATTAAAGAAAGTCAATAATGAATGTTTGTTCTACTTTGGCTGTTGAATGGAAGGGCTAAATTCAGAAGTATCATGGTGCTTGACTGAGAAGAAAATTATTAAACATTTCTCTTTATTTAATATTCCACTCATGCATTGTACCCACGTTGTGCCCACATATGGATTAAATAAGAATATGATTATACAAGATGACCAGGAGAATCATGATAGGTTCCAAACTTTGAGTGAACTAAAAGAAACAGATAATTGTTCTTGTCAGAAATCCTCAGTATGTCTAGCAAAGTGGTACAGATATAATGTAGGAGTTTCTACATACAGTACTTTATTTGAATGTTCAAATATTAATGAGCTAACAGAAGAAGGAAGGCTTGTTCAAATTTCTCCCCCAACTTTTCTGACCTTTCCATGTGAGCTTTTACTTCAGAACACGATTAAACAAACAACACCAGCTTTGCTGTAACAGCTGTCTATTTCCTCATGAAATTAAGTTTGCTGAAGATGCCATGAATTACTCAGAGATTAAAGCAGTGTTATTTTTCAGAACATAATTTCAGGCATGTATATCTGATCACACAAAAAGAGAAATGACACTAGTTTTGTAAGGCTACAAATTAAAATGACCCTCTGAGATACAGACTTACTATGCCAGAGTCAATATAATCAAATAAAAGTATAAGCAAACGGGAGAAAAGTGAGTGGAAGCTGATTGATTGGATTTTTCTTCTTGTTAGATCTTTCTGGCTTCTAAATAGTTTTTCATGTCTACTTATTCCACTAAATTGAAGAAGCCTTAAAAAGCAAGACTAGAGCTGCAATTTAGTATTACTTTCCTACATCTATAAAATGCCCTACTACTTCATGAGGTAATTTTGAGAAAGACACTTTTAAAATATAAATTATATAATACTGTGTATACATCCATGGATATGTGATATGCTTACATATATTATAGTGATATGGTTATAAACTTCCATGTGACAATTATGCATGTAAGCATAAACTCCTATATGAAACAATACATTTGCTTGGAGTATCAGCTCATTTGTGTTATCATATTAGTAAATATCCAGCCAAGGGGGTCAAATTAACAAAATCTGAATTACCTCCCAGGTAATGTTTTACTTGAGCTAGCAGGTGAAACTTCTTTCAATTAATCCTTACACTTACCAAGACAGATACTACCTCCCTGGATCTCTGCAAATGTGCAGTGATCTCTCATGCTTTCCTTCCCAAAGTGGCAGTTTGACCTATTGCTCTTCTGGATCTCAATTTAAAGGATGAAACGAAATATTAAATCACAGAATGTAATTATATTTTAGCCATATTCTGCAATCCTTAAGGATAATTCACACTCAGAGATATTGTCCCTCAACACATATTCAGTATGTGATTCTCCTGTTTATTGCACATAAAATAAAAAGAGAAATAGACAAAATACTTTTCTATTCTACTGAAAACATTTGTGTGTATGTGTGTGTGACAGAGAGAGAGAGAGAGAGAGAGAGAGAGAGAGAGAGAGAAAGAGAGAGAGAGAGAGAGAGAGAGAGAGAGAGAGACATCTGGGCTTCTCATAAACTCCATTATAGAAAAGAAAATCTTCCTGTGCATTAACAACTGCTGCTTATTTTATCAAAATAAATAAATAAATAAAAATTGGGGGAAAGTGTGTGTTCATTCATTTGGCTCAGATTCATGAATTAATGAAAATTAGGAAAGATAATGTGTTCTCCTAATTCACCAGTCTGCTCAAAGTCAAGATTCATAATAAGTAATTCACTGTATGAATTATTATGGTTATTCTCATCTCTCAAGCAGAAATCTGAATGAGAGGAAAAGTAGAACATTAAAAAATGGTTCTCCTATTCCAAGAAGAGATTGGCATGATCTCAAAGCAATCCAACTTCCAGTGTCCCTTTTCTCAGAGAAGCTCTTAGTCAGCTCCCAGGAAGAGTGTCTCTGAAGTTGTTCTACTAAGTCTACTCTAAATTATTAGAGGCCCAAAGACACAGCAAAAATGAAGTAGAATTCCCAAAGATATTGGTAATAATGGTGTATAATTTAACTTTTTTTCTCTCTTTGATTTGACTATGTATACCATATTTGCAAAAAAAAATGTACTTCTCTATTTTTATAAACAATTTATATGGTGAGTTACTTATTCCTAAAATTTGATATAAATTAACTTGTAAATCCATATGAATCATGGTTGGTTTTTATTTTCATATGGGGGTTTATGCCATATTCATTATGACTTTGTGTGATCATATTGCTTAAGGTTCTTTATTCCTTGTTTTGTTAATTTATATATTTATTTTTTATTGTAAATACTCATTCATTTTATATTTTATCTGTTTTGTAAGCATATAATCGGATACAGTTTCTGGGATTTTCCCTTATTTCCTCTGTAGTTGTAATGAATTTCTTCCCATTTTTAATTGGCAATTTTTTTCTCTCTTTTTCAGTCAAATTTTTTAAATCTCTGTCAGTTATTTCAAAATGATTATTTGTTTTGCTTATCTCAGTGGTCTTTTTGTTTTCAATTTTGCATATCTGATTTTCAAAATTTCTACTTTTGTGCCTAAGGGAATTATTTATTAATTTATTTTAAGTTTTTTTTTAGTGATATATTTAATTCATTTTTGTTGTTTCTTCTGCTATTGTGAAAATTTCTTGTGTGTATGTGTGAGATGGTATATATATATATGTATATCTATATATACATATATATATAAATAAAATATTTTTTCTCAAAGGTTTTCTTTAACTGGATCCCTGTTTCACCATGTTGTCTTATTGTTATCATTTAATATAATAAATTATTAATTCTATAATTTCCTTATTAACTCATTATTTAGAATAACATCATTTAGCCTCTAAATTCATTTTCTTTGTTCATATTTTCTTGTGGGTTGTAATTTTTATTGAATTATAGTCTATAAAAAGCACATTTATTCTTTCTGCATCAATGTTAAAGGGGCTATACAAGATGGAAAAACCGGTATGCCTCTTAAAATTGTTTTTGATAATTTCCAGAGAAAAACTAATTGATCTAATATTGTTTTGCTCCTTAGTTTCTTCCTTGTTTATCTATCTACATATTTGCTTAAGTCTGAAAGAAGAACACTGAAGTCTCTAATGATTATCCTTTGTCTGCATAGGTCTTTTTTGAACTTCAAAGAACATTTATTATTTCATTGCTATGGTATTTGGTGTTTATATTTAATAATACATAAATTAACAAAACAAGGAATAAAGAACCTTAATGTCCTAACATATTAAGGATACAGGGACATTTAGCTTCTCTGGACTCAACCTTCCTCCTTATTTTATAAAAAGGAATCATCATGCAGGATATAGTGACTTGACTTTCAAAGTCTTCAGGAGTTTACCATGTAAGAGGTGCCTCCATTTGAGTGCATTTTTTTTTGCCCTTGAATGACTTGGAAGCTGCCAAGGGAGGCAAAGGTCAATCAAATGCTGATCATAGTCTTTTTTGCCATTTAGGGAAAATTAATTTCTGCTATAGAAAAGAAAGAAGAGAGCTGGAACAACCTATGTGGTGGTGACAGTGAGAGTGAGAGAGGTCCATGACTCCCCCACTTGTGGGAAAACACTGGTAGATAATCATTAGCATTACAAGTATCCTTAAGCATAATGTAGTTTCCATATTTGTCTCTCCTAGACAAATGTTCGGTGAAAATTCAAATTTTCCACTTTTGCTTTTTTTTTTTTTTTTTTTGCTTTAATGAAAGTTAAATTCATCATCTCACAGCATAAACCCTTTAGTCCTTATTCATACAAGGATGGAAACAAGTCTCAAAAATTCCTCATGATCAACTAGGAATGTCAGCTCTAAGCATATTTAACTTCCATTATATTAGTAATAATAATGTTTTGTTGTTGGTTTGTTTGTTTTTTACTTTTTTTGTTCAATTCAGATAAGAACACCCACTTCTATGTTTATATTATCTTACTACAGGACTCAACTTCAAGAAATATATGCTTTCCTACCTCTGTCCCCTTATTTTTCTAGAGTTTTTTATTGTCTAGAGTTAATTTTTCCTCCTTGTTCCCAAATGATGCCTTTAAAAAAGGTGGATCTTGTCTTGCTTTTCAGTATATAAGCACTAGATCCAACACCTAGTTTTTTAGATTTGTTTGCCTTTCTTAAGTTACTTTTGTTTCCTGTATTTGTATTTTGAGGATTCTGCTATGTTATCTGGTTTTCTCAAAAGGTATTTTTATTATTAATTAAATGTATTAAAAGTACATCCCTTGATTCTCTTCTATTCTTTCCTCCACATACACATAATTATATTCAACTTTAAAAAATAATTTATTCAAGGGATAAAACCTTTTTATTTCTGCTTTTAGATATGGCATATTCCAGCCTTTTCTTTAATATTTGTTCAAAAAGAATAGTCCCACAGTATTTGCTCTGGAGTTCCTATAGCTTCTTCTAAAGAATTTCTGTTCCTTAAAATACCTTCTCTTTGACTTAAAAGCTTTGGGGCTCTTAGGTAACTATATCTATTAAGATGAACTTTTGTTCTGGTTTATGGATTTTTTATTTTTCCCTTTGAATCTAATAATTCCAAGTATGGTTGTTTAAATGATTAAATGAAATATGGCATTTGGGGTTTTTATTGTTGTTTCATTGTCTTTTTCTTAAATGCTAATGGTTCTTATATTGTGCCCCCAGTCCCTTTGAATTTTGACATCCAGTTCAATTGTCTATATAAAGACCTTTCACACTTCCAGTTTTGCTGTCTTTTGAGGTTTCACTATTAATAACTTTTTATTTTTGTAAATTTATACATAAGTATGTTATTTAAATGCATTTTTAAATAAATAAGTTTTAGTTTCATTTTCTTTTTTAGGATGTCTACTGCTTTTGTAGGGCTAATTTTATTTCCCACCATGACTATTTAATGATCCATAATATAGGTGCAAAGCACCACCATCACCACCATCATCATCACTTCAGTTCATGTTGTGTTTTAAGGTTTGCAAAATACTTGACAATTGTCTTCTTTTATCCTTCTGTACAACTCTATGTGTAAAATACTGAACAAAAGTCCCGAGGGAATGTTAATCCCTTCACTGCATCTATTATATATATGTTTTCAAGTCTGGAGGCTGTCTCAGGAGAATTAAAATTTAAGTCAGAAATTTAGGTCATGAACTAACTTAATGGCTTTTTTTAAATAGTTTTCAAACATTGTATTTCCTGAACTTTGAAGGCCCTTATCCAATGAACTATAGTTATTTCCATGGAGAGGTAAGTCTCTGGCTTCTTGAAAATTCATAGATAAATATTTTTCAGTCAATGGAATCCATGAGAAAAAGACCAGTAAATATATAAAGTTAGCCATGGGGTGAATCAAAAGATCTAATTCGCTTTTCTATTCCTCCTCTTTTGTTCCCTCAAGCAATCACAATGTTCAAATATCCCAACCATGTATATCTAGGAGCAGAAGTAACAGATAATACCTCTGAGAAATAAGCAGTGAAAACTGGTAAAGTATCACTGATACCTTTCAGAGATAGGCCTTTTCTCTTCTTTTTTCTTTTTTGTAAGTTAAAAAAACTTAAATACAAAATAAAAAAAAAAACATTGCCATGCACAAAGCAGACCATAAAAGAAGAATCAATATAAAACAAAAAATTTCCATTTCAAGAAAAAATAATATACATATAATTCTATACATTGTTTTCAAAGCTCTCCTTCCTTGTTGGTTTTCTTTTGTTCTCTGCTATTCACTTCTTACTTTATCCTCCACCCCTCAAGGGTACAATCAAACATGGACATACACACACATGCCCATATACACATATTTGTGCATATATATGTGTATATTTATATCTGTCCTTTGTAATGTGACATCAAGTTAGTGTGGCTGATCAGAGCAATATGAGCTCAGAATCATTCTGCCACAGGTTGGACACAAATAATGCATATGAACATTTGGGGTGGGTTCTCTAACTTGTGTTTCTTCAGAGCTAATTCAATTCTGTTCTGCTCATAGAACACATTCTCTGAGAAGGGTTGTAGTGCAGTCCTGTGCTAGTTTCTCCCATGTTCTTAAAAAAGACTTTGAGAAATTGTATCACTTTTTCTGATCACCTTGTGAGTGCTTGCCCTCTGTGAGTTCTTCATACAATAGTCTTTATGGCAAGTGTCCACTTGGCATTTGAACAATGTGGCCAACCCAATGGAATTGCACTCTCTGCAGTAGAATTCGAATACTTGGTAGTTTAATTGGAGAAAAAAAAAATCTGTGTCTGGTATCTTATCCTGCCAGGAGATCTTCAGAATCTTCTTAAGACAATTCAAATCAAACAATTCAGTTTCCTGAAGGCATTTTCACAAGCATACAACAATGATGTCAGCACAAGGGCTCTGTAGCCCTTCAGTTTGATAATCAGTCTAATACTCTCCTCTCCCACTTTCCTTTAAAGCCTCCCAAACACCAAGCTAGCTCTGATAATGCATGTGTCAATATCATTATCAATATATAAGAATATCCCTGGAGAACATAATGCCAAGAAAAGTGAACTTACCCACAGCATTCAAAACTTCTGCATTTGCTGTAATTGATGGTTTCACATATAAATGGTTCCACATAGGTGCTGGCTGATGGAATACCTGTGTTTTCTTGGTATTAATTGTTAGGTCACAATTAACATGAGCAGCAAAGAATAGATCCATACTTTGTTGTATCTCAGCTTTGGAGGCTGAATTGAGTGCAGAATCACCTTCAAACAAAAAAAAAATCATGCACCAACACACACCACAATTTGTTTTTGTCTTGTATCCTTCTCAAGTTGAAAAATTTACCATCAGTGTGATAGCTGACTTTGATGCTGTGCTTGTCCTCATTGAAGTGTTTGACAATATGGCTGAAAACATCATGCTAAAAAGCACAGGAGCAAGCACACAGTGTTGTTTCACTCCATTGATGACTGGGAAAGCTGGAGAGCATCATCTATTTTTCAGAACCCAGGCAAGCATGCCATCATGAAATTGGAGTACTCTACTGATGAACTTCTCTGGGCAAGCAAATTTTGACTTAATTTTCCATAAGTCCTCTAGACTGACAGTGTCAAAGACCTTGGTCACATCTACAAATGTTGCAGACAGACTTCTGTTCTGCTCCTGACATTTTTTCCTGGGGTTGCCATGCAGTAAACACCACATCAACTGTTCCTTGACACCTTCTGAAGTCACACTGGCTCTCAAAAAGATTTTCTTCCAAGTGTAAGATCAGCCAGAATCAGAGGATTCTGGCACTCCACTCTGTGGAGTTCTTGTTTTTCATTGAGCAGCTTCTGAATTTCCCCATCATTTTCATCACACCAGTCTTAAAGTTCGTAAGTGTCCTGATCCAGAAGAGCAAATATAGTGCTGCATAGCATATCTCTAAAAGCTGCCCACTCCTTTTCTGTTCCACTTTTGCCATCTGTGTGTTGGCTTAACTGACCCTCCAAGTCATCTACAAGTTCTCTTTTATAGGAGAACTTTAATCTGTAACATTAATTCCTCTAGTTATCATTTTTTGTCTTGAGGCTACTGCTTTTGTTTAATGTCAATAATACTCAGTTTGGAAAGAATGACTCTATGATCAGTTCAGCACTCAGCACCACACCTTGCCTTCTCACTCTCACATCTTGTGTGTCTCCTTATAATCACAATGTTTGCTGCTAAGATGCATACATGACATTTCATTGTGTGTAGGTAAATGGAACAGAGTATTATTGATGAGAAGGTCATGAGATGCACAAGTCTTCAGCAGTAAGTGATCACTGCTGTTGTAGTTCCCACCATTCCTCCTAAGAACTCCTCCATGTCTGGTAGTCTGAACCTAGCATTAAAGTCACCCCAAATCACAAGCTTGTCCTCCTTTGCCATATTAATGATAAGGGTCTCCAGGTCTTCATAAAATTTTTCTTTCACCTCATCAGGGTATGTCATGGTAGGAGCATAGGAAGTGATGATGATGGCCATTTTCCTGCAAAAGGCAATTGCATTGTCATGAACCTGTCACTCCTTTTGAAAGGTACATGAGTTTGTTTACAAAATTAGTTTTGACCTTTGCAAAACCTACATGCCCCTTCATTACAGCCACTCCAGAAAAATGTCTATCCAGCTCCAACTTCAATATGGCCTTCATTTGCCAACCTTATTTCATTCAGGGCTGCTATTTGGATGTGATACTTGTTGAGTTCTTACAACAAGAGCTGTCTGTCACATCTACTGGATTTAGTGTTGTCTATTAGTGTAGGAACATTCCATAGACCAATGATGAGCCCAATCAACTTTGCAAAAGTTTTTGTATTCCTGTCTGCTAGGGTAATCAGGCCAGAGTTGGGTAAGCAAACAATTTTTAAGGAACCTTTTCTAGCCTCTTCCTCACACCTGGAGATGAGCAATGAGATGCTGAAACACAAAGGGGGCTGCTGAATTCCACTGCTGTTTCCAGTGAGATGACCATATGACCTGAGCCACCTGTGGGCAGGGTTGTGACTAATGTATCTGCACCTGCTGCTCTGTCACTCATACATTTCCACATGACTTTGAGATAAGTAGAAATAGTAAAATGGTATAGTAATGTCTTTTGACTTGTGCGTAAATTGTATTTAAGAAAGTAAAGTTGCATAAAGTTATCAGATTCACTCTCCCAGAATTATCACTATGCAACGATAGGACAGTCAAGATGATTGGTGATGATTTAAGATGCAGTGGATGACCATAGTAGCTTCGATGTCTAACCAAATCTCAATGCTCCCTAACACCTGTCTTACCTACTTTTGTGGCCATTTTAACAAACTGTTTTCATTTGTCCATTCCATCAGGGGAAGTGTTCATATGCTTGGGATAGACACTCCCTTAATTCATCATAGAGTTTAAGACTGCTTGGTTACTCTTGTAGTCCATCTGCTGAAATATTTTATCGTGGATCAGATGGACATCAAAGGTAAAAAAAAAAAAAAAAAAACTCCAGCCTTGTAAAGGGCTCAGCAGCTCTCATCCCAGAGGTACTAGTCTTTCCTGAACACACTCTATACTCATACATACAGATATCCATAAAAATAATTATATATATTTATATATATATATATATATACCTACACCCATATACATATATATAAAGACCATACTGCGCTTATTTCCTCCTATCATCTATTTCCCTGAAGGTAGATAACATCTTTCTTCATCAGTCTAAGACTTTCAGTGTTTTTCTAAATCAACCAGCTAATCATTTCCTATACCACATAAATATTCCAATCCAACCACATCCTATCTAGAAATTGTCTATGAAAGTTTCCCCCTCTTCCCTATTTTCTGCATTCCTTCTGCTCTTGGCTACATAGCTTTTATTTATACAAGAAAACTTTAATTTAAAATAATCAAAATTATCCTTTTCATACTTTAAGAATGCTCTCACTTTATAATATAGTTTACGACCTGATAGCGTTGAATCTACTTCTTTCACAACTTTTTTTTTCTGGTTCCTTTAAAATTCCTGACCTATTGTTATTCCAAATGAATTCTGATATTATTTGTTCTAACTCATTAAAATAAATTTTTAGCAATTTAATTGGGATGACATTGAATAATAATTAGGTAAAATGGCATTTAAAAATTATGTTGTCTGTACCTATTCATAAACAATAAAAATTGCTTCAATTATAAAAAAGTGCTTTATTTATGTTCGTATAGTTCCTGTGTCTGTTTTAATAGGTATAAACTCAGGTATTTTATGCTGTCTAGGTATTTTAAATGGTTTAAAACAACATTGAATAATATTGCTGACTGTATTTTCTTTATTTTGCACATTTTTATTAAATCTATTTTAACTTTAATTTTGTTTGAGATCATGATTATTATCCCTGCTTTTTTTTTAACACACTACACTCTCCTACCTTTCATTTTATCTTTATCATTTTTATGTTTCCTGAAAACATAATTGAACATATTGTTGAATTCAGATTTTTAGTTTGCTATCCATTTCCATTTTATGGGAAAATCCATCCCCTTCACATTCTAAGCTACAATTTCTTGTGTATTTCCCTCCTTATTTTTGCTAAATATTCTTCTCTCCCTATTTACTTTATCTCTCCTTATTCCTCTGCTTTACTTCTACCTACTACCTTGTTCCACCCTTCCCTCCTTCCTTAACTTACTTCTCCCTCTGAGTCCCTCTCTTATTCTCTCCCCCAACCCTATTCCTTTATCCTCTTCTTTCTGAATTTAGAAGACTTAGATATGTGTGTTGTTTAGACATATGTATTGTTCCTCTTTTAACTCATTCTTGATGAGAGTAAAATTTCAGCATTATCCACACTCCCCTCTACTAGCTTTTTCTGTATCTGTTTTTCCTTTTATGCCTCATTTGTATGAGAAAATTACTCCTTTCTATGTCTCCCTACAGTCTTATATTTTTAGAATTCCCCCATCATACTCAACTCTGCTCATATCTTTCTTTCAAACTAGCCAATAATGAAGACAATCAGAACTGCTAATATTTTTACATGTATGAAGTAAACAATTTAACCTTATTGAGTCCCATATAATTGGTCTTTGATATTTACCTTTTATTTCTCCTGGATGTTACAAGTCAGTTTTCCCTTAAGTTTCTGGAAGTTTTGTCACAAAACCTGAAAGTCTTTGAGTTTGTTAAACATCCTTTTTTTCCCCATTCAGGATTATACTTAACTTTGCTGGGTAACCCCTGATCATAACCCCAGAGCTTTTGCTCTAAGAAATATAGTATTCTAAAACCTATGGTTTTTCAACATAGTCATTGCTAGATCTTGTGTAATCCTTGTTATAACTCCATGATATTTAAATTGTATTTTTTTTTCTTGTTACTTGCAATATTTTCTCCTTAATCTGGGAACTTTGAAACTTGCCTATGATATTCAGGTAAGTTTTCCTCCTGGTTTCTCTTTCAGGTGGTAATCAGTTGAATTTTTTTCTATTTCTATTTTGTCTTATTTTTCTAGAATTCCAGGGCAATTTTCCTTGATAATTTCTTGTAATACTGTATCAAGATTATTTTTTTAATCATAACTTTCAGAAAGTCTGACTATTCTTCCATTATTTCTCTTCAGTCTTTTCTCCAGACTCCAGTGGTTTTTCTGGTGAAATATTTTACTTTTTCTTCTATTTTTTCCATTCTCTGAATTTTGTTTTATGATTTCATAGTGTCTTAGACCACTTAGACCACCATTAGCTACCCCATGTCCAATTCTAATTTTTAATGAATTATTTTTTGATTCTCTATTTTCAATCGATTGGCTTTATTTAAATTTAAAAAAAATTTTTGTATTCTCATTTTATTTCTAATTTTTCATCCATCTCTTATTGATTTTTAAAAATCTTTCTAAAATTCTTCTAACAACTTTTTTTTGTGTGCTTGGAACTATTTGAAATTTCTCATTTTGAAAAAAGAGTAACTTTTTTTAGCTCCATTATCTTCCTCTGAATATGCATCCAGACCTTCTCTATTCCTATAATAACTATCTATGGTTGAATTCTTTCTCCTTGGCCTACTCATTTTCATTCATATATTGTTTTATTTTGTTTTTTAGCAGCAACTAATGTAATCAACTTGTAGTCCCCGAGGTATAGGAAAAGATGTTCCAAGCCTCAGGTCCTTTTTACTATTATTTTCTGAGGTCTGACCTGGGCTCTCAAACTTGGGCTTTTTTTTCTACTCCTAAGACACAACTAGGGTACCCAGCCTTATTGTCCTACAAATGATCTTGTTTCTGTGGTCCCTCTGGTGGCTGCAAATTGCAGCAATCCTCCTCTCTGCCCCTGGTCTGAAACTAGGAACTCTGGTCTCCTGCAAGTACCCACAGACAACAGAGCCCCTGCCCCTCACTACTGCACTCACCATGTGTGTGCTAGCTCCTTCTCCCCACAGCTAAAACTGAAAATGAGCCTAGTCAGCAGAGCAGTACTTCATATCCCTCAAAGATAGAAAGTCCTTCAGTCTTTTCTTAGACAGAAATCAGATCCCCTAAATGGGTTCATGATCTGGATATAAAGAGTGATACTATAAGTAAATTAGAGGAACGTAATATAGTTTACCTCTCAGACCTATGGAGATAGAATAAATTTATGTCCAAAGAAGAACTGGAACTCTTAATTGAAAACCAGATAGATAACTTTGACTATATTAAGTTAAAAAGTTTTGTACAAACAAAATCAATGCAGACAAGATTAGGAGGGAAGCAATAAATTGGGAAATCATCTTTACATTTAAGGGTTCTGATAAAGGTCTCATCTCTAAAATATATAGAGAATTGTCTCATATTTATAAAAATTCAAGCCATTCTCCAATCAATAAATGGTCAAAGGATATGAACAGACAATTTTCAGAGGATGAAATTAAAACTATTTATAGTCATATGAAAAGGTGCTCCAAATCACTATTGATCAGAGAAATGCAAATCAAGACAACCCTGAGGTACCACTACACACCTGTCAGATTGGCTAAAATGACAGGAAAAGTTAATGATGAATGTTGGAGGGGATGTGGGAAAACTGGGACACTGATGCATTGTTGGTGGAGCTGTGAACGGATACAGCCATTCTGGAGAACAATTTGGAGCTA
>JAJPUD010000985.1:316171-367635 GCA_023553655.1 Myrmecobius fasciatus | reverse complement strand
AACAATGAAATGCTTCAAACCACCTCCAATTGTTCACTGAAGAAAGCCATCTACACCCAGAGAGAGGGATGTGAAATGTGGACCACAACATAACATTCTCATACTCCTTGATTGATGTTTGCTTACATTGTGTTTCCTTTATCTGATATATCTTTTGTGTAGATAAGATTTTTCTTGCACAACAATGATAAATTTGGAAATATGTATACATATATTCGATTTGCCAATATTTTAACATAATTAACATGTAGTGGATATCCTGCCATCTAGGGGAGGGGTGGGGAGCTGGGGGGAAAAATTTGTAACAGAAAGCTATGTAAGGGTTATTGTTGAAGAATTACCCACACATATGTTATGCAAATAAAATTAAAAAAAAAAAAGAAATCAGATCCCTAAGCAGTCTGGCAGATGAAAGTTTCTAAGGTTGAGGCTGCCTCTCAATTGAGCTGCTCCTAGGGCTTGTTTGGTAATTTTGCAGTGAGTCCTGAAGGTGTTTATACTTCTCAGGCTGCTGGGTGCTACTATATTTCCTTTCTTTCTCAAATTGTTTTAAGAGCATAACTACTTTACCTTTTCTTTATTTTTGCAGAGAACTTCTATCTTTTTTTGTGGAGGAAATTTTAAGAGCCAAAAGTTTTCTGACCTACTCTGTCATTTTCCCAAAATCCTCTCAACATACCTTTTCTCACATAAAATGGGAAAGTTGAGAATCCATATTTGGTTGTACTCCCCACCCACTGACTTACATTTCTGTGAAGATTCAGAGCTTCCTCCATATTCAACCTGCTTTTGGCCTCCATTACTTGATTATAAAGAATATGCTCTAATAAATCTCATTAGGATTTGGAAGTTTTGTGCTTGAATTATTTCTTGTCCTTCCTAGTATGGCTATTGATCATTATCATCATCATGATCAAGAGCAACAATAATATTTTGTTAAAAAAAAGTTGTTGTGGAGGTGGTTTGTTGAGTTGCATAATCAGTTTGTTCTATAGTTTTCTACACACATGAACCTTTCTTTTTTAGAAGATTTTTTTGCTTGCTCATTTTTTTTCAGTCTGCTTTTAGGGCATTTGTTTTTTATTTTTTCTTCTCTTGCCCCTATTTTTGCTATTCTTTTACTTTATGTTGGACATTTATTACTATTTTGAGGTGAAAGAAAGGATCTGGTTTTCACACAACTCATTCAACCATCTTTCTGCCTTTCTTCATTTGATTTTGAGGTCTTTATGTCCTAATATATATCAATTTTTGTATAGGTTCCATGAACTGCAGAGAAGAAAGTGTACTCCTTTCTTTCTCCATTCATTTTTCTCTAAAGATTTATCATACCTAACTTTTCTAGTATTCTATTTACCTAGATTGAGCAAAATTGAGATTTCCCACTATTATACTCTTGCTGTCTATTTCTTTTTGCAGCTCTCTTAATTTCTCTTTTAGGAATTTCCATGCTATACCACTTGGTGCATATATGTTTAGTATTGATATTGCTTCATTATCTACATTATCCTTTAGGAAGACATAATTTCCTTCCTTATCTCTTTTAGTTAAATCAATTTTTGCTTTTGCTTGATCTGAGATCAGGATGGCTACTCCTGCTTTTTTTATTTCACCTGAAGCATAATAGATTCTGCTTCAGCCTTTTATTTTTACTCTGTATGTATTGCTCTGCTTTAAATGTGTTTCTTGTAAACAACATATTATAGAACTCTGGATTTTAATCCAGTCTGCTATCCGCTTCCACTTTATAGGAGAGTTCACCCCATTCACATTTATGGTTGAAACTACTAATTCTGTATTTCCTGCCACCTTATTAACCCCAAATTATACTTTTCTCTTTCTTTTTCCCCTTTCCCTCCTCCCCAGTATTTTACTTATGAACACCACTTGTCTCAAGCAGCCCTTCCCCTTTAGAGTCCTTCCCCCTTTTTTATACCTTTCTACTATTTCTGTTTTCCCTTCTATTTAGCCTACCCCTTCCTTTTTCACCTTTCCCCTACCATTTTTCTATAAGGTGAGAGAAGTTTCTCTGTGAAACCAAATATGTCTAATATTTTCTCTTTGAGCCAAATCTGATGAGAGTAAGATTTATACAATGTTCATTCCCCTCCCTTCCTTCCCTCAATTATAGTAGGATTTATTTGCCTTTTCCTGAGATGTAATTTCCCTCATTTTACTTCCACTTTTCCCTTTTTCTGGTACAATCCCCTTTCCATCTCTAGTTTCTTTTTTATATTATAACAGTATGATCAAATTATACATGGACTCTATATGTATACCGATAACAGAAATACAGTTCTCAAGAGTTCTTTTCTCTTTACCTTTTTATGCTTCTCTTGAATTCTATATCTGGAGGTTAATTTTTTTGTTTAGCTCTGGTTTTTCCATCAGAAATGAATGGAATTCACCTGTTTCATTGAATGTCCATCTTCTTCCCTGAAAGAAAATGCTCAGTTTAACAGGATAGTTTATTCTTGGCTACATTCCAAGTTCCTTTGCTTTTTGGAATATCAGATTCCAGGCCCTTCCATCTTTTAAGGTGGAAGCTGCTATGTCCTGGGTAATCCTTATTGTAGTTCCTTGGTATTTGAATTTTGTTTTTTTCTGGCTGCTTGTAAATATTTTTGTCTTGGTCCAATAGTTCTGAAATTTAACCACAATATTCCTTGGAGTTTTAATTTTGGAATCTCTTTCAGTAGGTGTTTGGTGAATTCTTTTAATGGCTATTTTACCTTCTGATTCTATGACATCCAGGCAGTTCTCTTTGATGATTTCCTGGAAAGTAGTGTCTAGGCTCTTTTTTTTTTTATCATGGTTTTCCAGAAGCCCAATAATCCTTAGATTGTCTCTCCTAGATCTATTTTCCAGGTCAGTTGTTTTCCCAAGTAGGTATTTTACATTTTTTTCTATTTTTTCATTTTTTTGGTTTTGCTTGACTGATTCTTGGTGTCTCCAGTCATTCATTTCCATTTGTTCAGTTCTGATTTTTAGTGAATTGTTTTCATTTTTTTTACTTCTTTTAGTATTTGTTCAACTGAATTTTTAAATGAGTTGTTTTGTTCTATGGATTTTTTTTTCCATTTCACAAATTCTGTTTTTTAATGAGTTACTTGCTTTTTCCAGTTCACAGATTCTGTTTTTCAGGGCATTGTTTTCTTTTTCCATTTCACAAATTCTGTTTTTCAGAGTGTCATTTTTTTTTCCATTTTGTCAAATCTATTTTTAAGGTGTTATGTGCTTTTTCCATTTCACTATTTTATAGTGAATTTCCTTCAGATAATTTCTGGGTTGCCTTTTCCAACCCCTCTTGTAAAGTTCTCATTTCCTTTCCCCATTTTTCTTCCAGCTCTCTTTTAAGATCTTTTATGGTTTCTTCTAGGTGAACTTTGTGTGATAGGGAACAACTTGTACGACCCTTTGGGCTTCATCTGGAGACAATCTACTTTTAGTCTCCTCAGGGTTTGAAATCTGTTCTCTTTCACCATAAAAATTATCTATGGTCAAAGTTCTCTTTGCTTTTTTACCCATTAAAAAAAATTAAGGTCTGTTTTTAGGGCAGCCAAGGTTGTCCAAGCTTCCTCTACAAGCAGCAGTGGCTGCACTGGTGTCTGTGTTAGACCTGCTTGCACTTCACCTGCCTCCCTCTATGCCTGATTGAAACAGATCTTTTTCTAGCAATCTTTGAAATTATCTTCTGCTGGTTATTTGTTATACTCCCGATATTCATGGATTCTGCCAATCCAGAGCTAAATCAGAGGCTGGGTTTAGTGTGAGGGTAGTAGGAGAAGGCCAAAAAGAAACATGTGTCCTCTCTGCCATCCTGGCTCCATCCCTTCAACCATCTTTCTAAAAGTTCCCTTCAATCTCTAGGAGGTTCCGGGAGTCTTACTAAAGTATTTCACCAAAGGGCTCACCTTGCACACTGCATCACATTTAGCTTAAACTCCTTGGTTGAAATGGGTGGCCATTAATAATTAATTCCCTTGGATGGTAAAAACCCTATAGCTGTAGCCTTTGAGAACTAAGGTGGCACCATGGTGGGTAGAATGGACTTAGAATCAAAAAGCTCATCTTCATCAATTTGAAACTAGCCTTAGATACTTACTAGCTGTGTGACTATGGACAAATCACTTATCTTTGCTTCAGTTCTTCATCTGGAAAATGATCTGGAAAAGGAAAAAGGTAAATTACTCCAATAGCTTTGCCAAGAAAACCCCAAATTGGATCACAAATCAAACATGACTGAATAACAACAGTGCTTCCAGCCTCACTGATTAAACATGAAATAGATATCATAATCAATCCATTTTATAAAGAAAGAGTTTCCTCATGTATTGGACTTCTGAATACCATCATCAAGTCAAAGCAAATACTCAGTCCCAGGGGTTCTGTCAAAATTATTTGATCAAGGGGAACTCCAACACAAATTTAGCATTAATAAATAGTAGGATTAGATGATGGCGTAGATAAGTTGGAAGATGGAAGTTTATCTTATATGTTTCTTTTTTCATTGGAACTGAAACAGAACTTTGGGGCTTCATGATGACAAGCAACATTAGACTCTTATGGCCAAATGATTGTCCCTCTATTTAAGCCCCATCCATTAACCTGGGGTAAAATATCCAGTATACTCAAGCTAGCTGGAATAGTTATTTTTATTGCAAGTTTGGGGGCCATATTAATCAGGCTAAGATGTGAAACCTATCCAAAGATAGGTTTCAGGTTGACCTTATTTGACTTTGGGATCCAAATAGATAGTTTTGAAAGGATAGTTAGATTCTAGACCCAATACATTAAGACCTAGGTCCAGAATGCACTCAGTGTTGAATCAGTAAAACAAAACTAGACAAGATCCAGTCTCATACAATTCATGTGAACAGTCTCATACAACTCCCAAGAGTTGAGAAGGTGTCATTCCCTAGACTATTAACAGAATTATCATAGAGTTAAGGAGTGTGGGCCAAGTGCTTCTTTAGACTACATTTATTAAGCCCTTGCTGTATTCTAGGCATTGCATTATCTTCTCAGAATACAAAATTAAAGATGGAACAGTCTCTGCCCTCATAGAGTTTACATTCTATTGATTTAAAAATATGCATACAATTAAATGTGAAATACATACAAAGTAAATACTTAATAATTTGGGGGAGATACTAGTATCCAGGAAGATCAGAGTATGATATAGGAAGTGGCAGTAAGTTATGACTTGGAGGATGCTGGCGTTCCTCAGAGGAGGGAGAAAAGGGAGAACTTTGGAAGTAATGGCAAAAGCATAGAGGTAGGAAGTGAAATGATGTATACAAGGAATAGCAAGTCAGGTGATTTGACTGGAATGTAAAATATGTGAAAGGGGGTAACATATAATTAGCCCAGAAAAGTAGGTTGAAGTTAAATTGTGAAGGATTTTAAATGTCAAACAAAGGAGTTTATATTTTATCCTCAAGGCAATAGAAAACCATAGGAGGTTTTTTCCCCTCCTTGCAAGGGAGAACATGGTCTGACCTGTGTTTTAAGAATATTAATATGGCAATTGTGTGGCATTTGATTTTGGA
Source organism: Myrmecobius fasciatus (assembly GCA_023553655.1). Taxonomy (NCBI): domain Eukaryota; kingdom Metazoa; phylum Chordata; class Mammalia; order Dasyuromorphia; family Myrmecobiidae; genus Myrmecobius; species Myrmecobius fasciatus. The sequence continues at coordinate 362,083 of JAJPUD010000985.1, read as the reverse complement.
GAGGGAAATATTAGAGATAGGAAGCTCCATTGGCCCTCAATTACAGTATTGTAGGAGGGGAAATAGGGTCCTGAAGTAGGATGATTTGCATGTTAATGGAAAGCAGAGAATGGATGGAACAGATGATGTAGAGGTAAAGTTAAGAACCCTTAGCAACTAATTATATGAGGTTGAAGAGAGGGAAGATTTGAAGATGACTCTGAGTTTGCAAACTTGGTTGACAGGAGGAACCTTGGCCTCTCAGCCCATGCAAAAGAGTAATAATAGGGAGTGATTTAAGTCCCAGCAGGCAAGCTAGTAATAATGGAGGCTTTCTTCTCCTTAAGCTTGGCACATATTTCCCTTTTCAGAACACTGAGTAGACAACTTATTTCATCTGGCTACTAATGCCTATTAAGTCTGGGAAAGAATTATGAGTGCCCCTGTTGGGGCTCAACATGTGGTCAAGATCTCAGCTTCACTCGCCAAAAAGAGATAGCTTGAACCAGAGACCCACTATACTGGGTCAGACCATTAGAACAGATCTCAGCAGAAGAAGATATAAGGTGTCAAATGAGTTAAGCAATTGGAATTAAGCTGATCTATTAGTGGACAACAGGTAGGACATAGCATCTAGAATCAAATATGAAGGAAGCAGGTGGAACAGCAGCAGGCAGCAAGAATTTAGCCACATGGTTCAATGTTTAGAACCTCTGAGAGAACAAGTATGGAAAGGGTTATTATGCCAAACTAATAAGAAATTAAAGCAGAGACTCAGGCATGGGTAAATGAGATTCCAATAGGTGTACAATGATTGCTTTTTAATTTATTGAATGATTACCAGAATCAGTTGGTACATACATGAAAAGAAGTGGTAGTAGTAATCAACATTTATGTAATACTTTACTTCAATATTTGCAAAATGCTTTATGAATACCTTATTTGGTCTTCAACACAAACCTGTGACGGAGGTATTGTTAATATCCCCATTTTACAAATGAGGAAATTAAGGCAAAAAATTATTAAATAACTTGCCCAAATTTACACAGCTAATAAATATCTGAGGCAGATCTCTAACGCTTGATTTCAGAACCAGACTCTCTATGTGCTATACAAAACTTTTCCCCATAGTTATAGGACAGGACCAGCAGAGCTCTATTATCTATGGTTTCACATAGGTCTTGTAGGATTCATCTTGGATCATGTCCAATTTGTTTTTATTTATCAGTATCATAAACATCAACATTATTAATTACTATTAATGCTTATATATGTTAAGTATTTATTACTTCAGTGTGCTAATAATCTCTGACATAGATTATAACTCCTTTTTGATTTGATCCAAACTCTTTAAGGGTTTCCATAACCAGCACAATCCATCAGCCTGTGGCCAATCTGGTGATAAATCTCACTGAACTTTGCTAGGCTGATCCTTAGGCAACAGATATACATTCAATAGCCAAACTGTAATACAACACTTTCCAGCTTGGTTGGTGTTATCATAGCTTTGTGATCTCCAGTCATTATCTCAGGGTCATCTATGCACCATAATGAAAAATGTATGATTTTGAATCAATACAATCAATGATTTTGAAGATAATAATTTGTATTTATGTAGCTTCTTCCAGTTTGCAAAACACTTTTTTTTTGTTTTGTTTTACAAACAACCTTGAAATTGAAGAGAGAAATTTGCTTTCTTTATCCTCAGTGCTTAGGACAGTGCTTCATACAGAGTGAATACTTAATAAATGCTTGTTGATTTGAGTAAACTGGCTTGGAGATGTTAAATCACTTGACCTTAGTATGTCGCTAGTCAGGGACAGGTTTCAAGTTATGTTCTTTCTGGTACACTATGGCATTTTAATTGATAAACACTTATTAAGCACTTACTATGATCATACAGTGTACTAAGTTCTGGAGATAGAGAAAGTAGGGAGAGAGGGGGAGGCAGGAAGGAGAGGAAAGAAGGGAGAAGAGGGAAAGAGAGAAAGACAAGAGTCTCTGCCTGTGAGAAGCATGTCATCGAATAGAAGAGATAACAAGCAAACAGATACATACAAATAAACTATGTATAGGATAAATTAAAAAAAAATAATGAATGAAGGTAAGGCACAAAAATTAAGAAGGGTTAGAAAGACTTCCTATAGAAAATGGGATTTTAGTTAAGACTTAAAGAATGGGGGGCAGCTAGATGGTGCAGTGGATAGAGCACCATCCCTGAAGGCAGGAGGACCTGAGTTCAAATCTGGTCTCAGATACTTAACATTCCCTAGTTGTGTGACCCTGGGCAAGTCACTTAACCCCAATTGCCTCAGCAAAAAGTTAAAAAAAAAAAAAAGACTTAAAGAATGCAGAGGGAAAGATAAGGAGAGGGAGAGCATGGGGGACAGTCAGAGAAAATGCCTGCAGCTAGAGATGGAATATTTTATCTATGAAACAGCCAGGAGGCCACTAGATAGATCAGAAAGTACATGTTGGGGAGTAAGGTGCAAGAAGACTGGTAAAGTAGAAGAGCTGAGGTTATGAAGGGCTTTGACATCCTCACCAACCTTTTGCTAATGTTACTCTCTCACTTAGAATACCTGTTTCTCTTGCATACACTTCCCTCCCTGGAACTCTCTTTATTATCAAATAATGAAGTTAGACTAAATTCTCCCTGATTTTCTTTTTAGCTCTGACAGTCTATCATTTTAAAGGTAAAGACAAAAGGAAGAAGAGAAATCTGAAAAAAAACAGAGGAAGAGGAGAGAGAGAAGTGCCACTAAATTGTGCTTTGGAGCTGAAAGCCACTTAAATGAGATAGTTGGCCTTTAATGAAAAAGAAAATCAACCCATATCAACACTGCTATTTCTCTAGTAGAAGACGGATATTGTAAAGTATCCCAGAGTGAGGGTTAATGGAGCTATAAACCCCAGAGTGGATGGAGAGGCCGGATGTATATGTGTGTGTGCTCACATGAACTGTGAAGTCAGCAAAGTCGGCCTTTGCTGGTGTTCTGTCTCTAAGTCTTCCCCTTTGCCTTGCCCCGGAGCTGCACACCCTCTAAATTCTTCTAATCTAAGCCTGCCGGGGTGTCTACACCCACACCATGTGGTTAGCAAAAATTGCCCCTACTTGATCTTCTCTTATTCCCAGCAGACTTGGGAGTGGGAAAATTGAAGGTAAGAGTTCATATTCAGGTTTGAGGAAGCAGCAAGGTTTATTTTAGGGGAAAAGATGCTGAATTTGCATTTCAAAGCATCTGGGTTCACACCCCTGACTCATCTATGACAGTTCATCTATGACAGCTCATCTATGACACTTCACCAGTCCAGTCCTGAGTCTTCATTGGTAAAATGCAAGTGTCGGGCTACATGACCTCGACTATTTATTTGTAGGTAATAGGTTGTTCTGTCCAGATTCTAGTCAATGCCTTAATCCACAGGCATTTTGGTAGGATTTCAACATGGGACAGGATCTCGTTTTTTTCAGATCACACACGTGGGTTACGTGTCTCCTCTGCTTCACTTTTCCCAGCAAGATCTCGTCTATCTACCACTCACCATAAGAAAAGCCTTAAAAGTCTCCTTTTATCTGGCAACAAACTGACTAGCAACCTACAGCCAACCTCTATTGCTGAGTCTCACAAAGGGCTTCAAATTGCCTCTTTCTCTAATAACTGATGCAACAAAGATCTCCCCTCCCCCTTTTCTTCCAACCAATTAATGGGTGGGTTTTTTCTGAAAGCCCTAGTATTATGATTTAAGAATAGTCTAAAATGCTCTGGAAATTATATGAATCATTCAACAGCAACTCTATCCCCAGTTTTTACTGGATCTGGGTTTTTCCAGCTAGAACTAATAAAAGACCCTTTTTATATTCTACTTCTTTCCCGGCCTCGGCGCCCCGCCCCCCGCTTTTTTTTTTTTTTTTTCTTTACTGAGAAATGTAATTGAAGCAAACCACCGTGAGGTTACCAAAGCACCCCTGGGCAAATTGGGCCGGGCATCTTGATCCCCTTCTCCGCCCCTTTCCCTATTAAGGAGGGAGGAGCAACTCCATTAAAAAGGTTGGTGGCTAACCAGTGACTGATCTTCTCTCTTTGTGTGGGAGGTTTAAATCTAGCTGTCGTCTCATTAAAAAGCCAAAGGAGACCGCTTTGTTAGGGGATTAAATGGTAGCACTTGAGCAGTAATCGGATTAGCAGAACTTGCAATTCGAGTGCAGGCCCTTGGAGACCTGATAAAAGCCAAGCTGAGCCGTGTCCCGCCCGCCACATCCCAGAGAAACCAAGCTGCGGGGAACAAACCCTTTCTGATCTTAGGCATCTGCAGTTTGCTGACACCTGAAATGCCTGCCGATTTCAATGGTTACTGGAAAATGCTGAGCAATGAAAATTTCGAGGAGTATCTGAAAGCCTTGGGTAAGATAGTTCGCCTGCTATTTTGTTAATAATCAAAGAGCCACTTAGAGTGAATCTGCGCAGAATTGTCCGGCGAGCTCGCAGCAGTGTATTGGTCCGAAATACAATCTATTGTTGAATAGAACACAGTCGGGTGGAAAAAAAGTAACTTGTAAGTGCAGCTCGAGATGATACAGCAGCACTTTTAAAGTTTGCTTCTCCCCGGGTTGGAACTCAAGGGAGCCCGAGAACTGAGATTTGCAAAGACTGCAGAAACCGAATTTGCAGTAAGGTCTCGGGGTTAGGTCTTTTGTGCTGCAGATTTGAAAAGAAATTAAATTTTATTGGGGTTAATTAGTGACAAATATTTGAATGGATGTCCGAGGAGATTGGTAATTTCATTAGGAAAATTGAGCCCGAATGTTTTTTTTTTTTTTTTTTTTTTGTTATTGTTGTTTGTTTTTAAACTTTGTTAATGCCCCCTGGAAACACTGATGTTGCAACTTTTGGAGGTGGTTTAAAAATGGGGAGAAAAAAAAAAGCAAACCTTTGATTACACAATGCCCACGAAGAACTCTCGGTGCGCTTTCACTTTGTGTTAGTTACCTTTGGGCTTCCCAGAAAACTTATTGAAAGTGTTCTTATAAACTCTTCCTCTCTCCATCCATTCTCCCTTTGCTACCTCCTTTGTAGATGTCAATGTGGCTGTTAGAAAAATCGCCTGCTTACTCAAACCGGACAAAGAGATCGTCCAGAATGGCGACCATATGATCATCCGCACTCTGAGCACTTTCAGGAACTACATCATGGAATTCGACGTGGGGCAGGAGTTTGAAGAGGATCTGTCCGGCGTGGACGACCGCAAGTGCATGGTGAGAAGGAGACTTACTCGGCTCCAGGATCCAATTGTTTGCCTCAGATTACTCTGAGTTGCAAGGCCTTGGTTTGAGTTGAGAGTAGGTGGGAGGGAGTGCTTACTGAGATGCTCTCTTCCTGCTCTGCTTTGAAAAGGGCACCATCCCAGGCCTCCTCTCGCATCCCTATGTTCTTGCTTGTATTTTCTTTCAAAATCTACCCCTTTACCACCAAAACAATCGCTAGGACTTTTTGTTTTTAATAGCCTTCAGTTAAAACCAAGTCACTCGTTTGAATTTGCTTTCAGTATAAAATAAACCACAATAGAAATTTAAGCGAAGGAAAAACAAAAGATAGCGTCAAAAAAAATCTTTCTAGAAACAAGCCACAGTAAAGATCCCCACTTCAATCCCTACGAATTCTGAGCACCACCCCCCCCCCCCCCGGGAAGGAAGGGGGAAGCGTGTGGGAGGGCTTCCTTAGAATTGCTGGCGGTGAACTCCTACCCTCAGGCACCCTTCCCCATAAACCCTCAAAGCCACTAAACATTCCTGACTTCGGTGCCAAACAAACTCCTCCTTCACCCTCATTCATCCCTCCCTCCACTGGCTGTTTGGAAATCATTGACCATTAGGACTCCAATTAGTGGCGGTAACAGAGACCAGAAGGCCACATCCAGAGTTCAAGACTGGATGCTGACTATTTCCCGCGGTCATTCAGAGGTCAGAATGCTTTCCTCCCATTAACTCCCACGACCTCTGGAAACCAGTCTGTTAATATTTGTGAACCCCAGTCTGGGCAGCCTGTAGACCAGAAGGAGGATAAGCGTCCAAGGCCGGCATCTTTTCACTCTTGTCTTTTGGAATAAACAGGAAGTGTAAGGTTCCTTCTGGCCATAAATAAATCAAAATATATTAAGTACTGTGAAGATTTTTCTTTAAATAACTTTGAGGTGCCCTAAAAAGTATGTTGAATTTGAAGTTGTGTTCAAATACTAGCTCTATCATTGCTTTATCATTTACTGGCTATATAACCTTCAAAAAGTGAATTAAGTTTCTGGAGCTTCAGTTCTCTTATTTAAAAAGTGAAAGGATAGAACAACATGATTTCTAACTTCCAACTTGAAATTCAGCTATGGTTTTTTTTTCCTAAAGCTGCCTCTTCAATTGGGACACATGATAGAAGAAAGACTATTAAGAATAAGCAAAATTTCAGTGCTCTTTGAATCTCCTGTGAGAGCAGTAATAATGGGAAAGAAGTTGAAGGCTTTGTATCTTTATATCTGCCACATGTCTGACTTTATATCTGCCATATTAATTAGAAGGTGGACTAGTACTATTTTTATTTCTTTCTCTTTTTCCCTCCCTTTTTCCTCGAGGTTGTAATAATATTTTACTTAATATATTTTGATGCTCTTATCACTTTGTCTACTGATTAACTCATCTTGTGTTATTCTTATCTATGCCCTTCCACGTCTCATATAGAGATCCACCGAGTGCTCTAGAAGCCTTTTTCTACATCTCTTCATATTTCATGAATACACACTCAGGCTGTTCATCTATTATCCTTGACTAGTTGTACCTGTCCTTGATGCCTTTTTATGTTCTTCTTGCATGTTAATGTGTGCAGACCTATTGACATCCAGTGGATATGACATCATTGATTGCATTACCTCAAATCGATTCTTAAAAGATCATGATGTTTCATGATTCATAATTTCATTGGATCACTAAAAGAATATTGATGTTGAAAATAGGGACTTTTCAATCAAGGAGCCCATGGAATTATTACAAGCTCTGTACAATTTCCCAAATTCCTTTGCTTCTGGACCCAGCTCATTCTTCATGTGCAATGCTTGTCCAAGATACATGTCCTGATAGACTAACTCAATGGGTTACCCATCTAATTGCATGCTATAATCTGGAAAATACATGTATTCTCTGTCCAGTGACTTTCTCCTTGTTTATTGTTCTGTGGAGATTTCTTTTGAATAGCTATGAATATCAGATGAAACCCATTAGGACCGAAGGATTTGATGCAATGAGAACAATGCTTTCTTTTCCTTAAAAGAAAACAATGTCCGTCAATCACTCAAACACTTAAGTGTTCTCTAGGTCAGGCACTATGCTAAATTCTGGGGAGACAATAAATGTAAAAGCCAATTTCTGCTTTCAAGGAATTGACAATCTGGAAATTACTATGTGCAAAACAAGCTACATATAGGAAAAAGTGGAATAATGGAAAGGGGGAAGGCACCAGAATTAAGAGAGATTAGAAGAAGCTTTTGATAAATGCAAAGATTTTAATTTAAACTTGAAGGAAGTCTGGAAAGCCAGAAGAATATAGAAGTGTTTTGAAACAAAGAGTGATATCATTATTGAGTATTTTGTTAAGTCTCTATATGATAGGTAACAGAGGTATATAAAAGATGATCTTTCTTAAAGGAGTTCCCAAACTAATTGAGAATGTTTTATACATTTGAAATGATTACAAAATAATACCAGACATATTTAAGAGCTTAATTGTGCACCGTAGAAATTGAGGACAATTAGAGCTAGCATAGTTGAGGTAAGACTTCATGGAGGATTTAGTATCTGATTGGGCTTGGAAAGATTTAGAGAAGGGGTTTTAGGGTTGTCCAGACAATTAGCATATTGTGATCAGGAAATAAAATGGAAAACTACATTTGGAACACAGTAGAGATAAGGTTAAGTTATTCTAGATTTCTTGGAAAGTTAAATAGAATAAAGGGCCCTTCCTTGATGCAAAGAGAGTTTTAGAATTTTTAATCTGGTGATGGGGTATAACGTGGTTTAGTAAAGGAGAAGGGAGAGAAGGGAAATTTTTGTGAACAACTTGCACTAAAAGAGGCATAGTGTTTAGGCACAGTCCACTCTACTGTAGTCTAATATTAGTTCACTCCATTTTAGGAAGGATGTTAAGCTGAAAGAGTACTCAGAAGAAGGCTTTGAGGAGCCTTGAACTTATCTGATAGAAAAATTGCTTGAAGAAACTAATGGTATTTATTTAGCTTGGAGGAGAAATACTTAGTGGGGACATTGTAGCTGACTTCCATGCAACAAACACTCTTAAGCACTTGCTCTTTGCAAGGTACCATATGGGAGAAGGATTTGATTTGTTTCCTCTTGCTCCCAAAGGGCAGAACTAGCCCCAATAGATAGAAGATAATTTCAGTACCATGCAAGGAAAAGCTACCTAACAATGGGAGCTGTCCAGAAGTGGAACTGGGATGCCACCTGAGGGTTATATTTAGTAGAGGTCTTCAAGTAAAGATTGCATGCTCATTGACTAGGGATATTGTAGAGGCAAGTGCTGGTACTGGTGTGGGTTGAATTACACAGGTGACTTCCTGAAACACTTCCCAGTTTTGTCCTGTGAGGCAGAAATGAGAGGTTGTCTTGATGAGTGGAGGAACAATGGGAATAAAGAGGAAGAAGAAAGATAGAACGTTACTATCTTTAAATAAATAATTGTGAACATTTATCCATTAGCATTCTTTTTTATTATTATTTTTTTTAATTTTATCTGTATTGTCCCAGATTGTCATCTGCCCTAGGTCTGTATAGCTATTAAGTACTCAACAAACACTTAAGTTGAAGAAAAGGATGCTGGGAGAAATTTTATGATATTATATCCATTGTGGCCTCAAGAACCTCTGGTTTGCCCAGAATTTGACAAATAGGAAAAGATCAGCCTGGCTGCTTTTTGCACAGGCTTTATCTAGGTAAAAATTACAATGGATGCAAAAGGAGCAGGCTGAGAAAGAAGAGAGTGAGAGCTTAAATCTAGTCTCTATAAATGAGATGATCCTGAAAACCACCAAAAGGAGGAATTTGCATGAAAATTGAATAGGGACCAAAATGTGAACTCTTAGGCTTGAGATTATGGGGAGGTCTGGACCAGCAACTGCTCTGACTGAATTGGACTTGCCTCTGATAAAGATTTTAGCTTTGTATCTGATTTGCCCTTTTCATATGTCTGTGAAGGGGCAGACCTAAAAGAACCAAAGTCAGAGCCACTTAGCTTAGAGGACTAATTTATAGCACCTTGTTGATCAGTTATTTCTCTTAAGAAGATAAGCCGATAAGAGAAAGGAACCAATGCACCTACTCATCCACTGAACTGTGGCACTGTGGTGTTGGGTAAGGAACATCAGTGCCTATCTTGGGGTTAACATTGACCCGGAAGCACAAGTTTTTGGAAATCTGCCCTATCCTTAACTTAGACTTGTTGGTACTAAGAGAATAATCTTGAGCTCTTGACAGGATGTCTATAGCTACCTCTGAATATAATTTTATATTCACCTACTTAAATTGCCCCAGCTTTGAGTGGAAAGACAGCATGTTGTGTTAGAAGTAGTAAATTTGGAATCTGGGTCCAGATCTTGGTAATAGTCTATATTACCTGTGTATTTTTTGATAAATTACTTCCCTAATCTTAAATGATTCTAGCTCCACATCCAATTAGTTCCCTTAGCACTATTTTGTATCAGCTAGAAAGTTGGCTTCTCTCAATTAATGCCTCTTGGCTATATACAAAATATTGGAAAGAAGATATCCACATAGGAGTATGGTAGACCCATCTAGTTAAATAAAATTGCCATAGTTAAATTTTTAGTGTGAGCATTTATACTTTGGAAATCAGCAAACACCACAAACTAGGGCCTGATTTACTTTATTGTTGATTGTCCAGACTAGAGGTGTCAAATAAGCAGCTAGTAAGACTCTGAACCAGATTAAAATATAATTGGGAATTTAATGAAATAAATAAGACTAGAACACAGATTTTGTTAACATATGATTTTTTAAGTGAATGTGCTGCTGAAGGGACCTTTGTGTACAGTTTAATGGCCCAGTTTCTGTTTGAAAATCTATATTTAAGGAAAGGGAGAAAATATTAATAATGCAGATTAAATTTAAAAGTGTATTTCATACACATCCCCTCCCCTCTTCTGATCATAAAGTATTTACTGGCACATTATTAGGTACCTGTCTCTTCTGCTGGAGAAGCACTATTTCCAAAAGATGTCTCCCTCCTTTCAACACTTGGAATCAAAGAATATTTGGACTTCTGACTTATGGGTGGAATGAACGTGGGAAAGTCACTCAATTTCTGAGCTTCAATTTGTTCAAGACACAATGAAACAAACACCGGCTTTAGTGTCAGAGGAGCTGCATTCAAATTCACTATTTTAGTTTGATAGCTACTCGACTTTAAGCAAGCTATTAACATTTCTTGGATCTCAAAGTCCTTATCTGTGAACATCTGGGCCTCTTAAACTCTAGATCTACAATCTGATGACCTAAATCAAATAAAAATGTCTTTAAAATATTAGAGAGTTCTCACAAAAGAGCTAGTGGACTCCTTTGTTGTGCAATTATTTCAGTCACTTCAGAGTCTTCATAAACTCCATTTGGGATTTTCTTGGCAGAGATGCTGGAGTAGTTTGCCATTTCCTTCTCCAATTCATTTTATAGAATGGGAAACTGAGGCAAACAGGGTTAAGTGACTTGCTCCCTATAGATCTGAACTCAGGAAGATGAATTTTTCTGACTCCAGACCTGAGACGCTCTTCACTGAGCCACTTCATGGAATCTTCTTCCTCAGAAGAGTTGTTTCTCCCTGTGATGATATGAATCACTTTTCCAGCTTCGCATCAGTCAACTTAATGTCTTGGGCATCCTCATTGTGATATTTGAAGTAAAAAAGAGAGAGAAGATGGCCTATTAGTTGGTGTTTATTCATGGAAATATGTGTTTAAAAAGCTGTCATATTTGACTTACTTTTTTGGACTAAATCTCTAAGGAAGAGGCATCTAACATCATACAGCCCACAACATTCTGCAGAGCTGCAGTATGAGGTTATAATGGAATTGGTAACTATTTAACAAAATAAGTAAACATAATAAAACATGGATAACACTAATAAATGGTTTTCTAAGTTAATATACAGCTCACAGGGATCCTTACATACAATTTAGTAGCCCCCATTTCTGAGTTTGTCATTACTGTTCTAATGTCCCTTCTGACTCTAAAATCATAATACTAAATTCCTTCTTAAGGCTTTGATTCTAATATTAGAGAATTATCATTCTGAGGAACATTTTAAGCTTTCATGAATACTTTCCTAGGGTTTTGAAAGGGAGAAGAGAACACAAGGGGATTGGATAAGTGAGTGGAGCCATAGATTTCTTATAAGTGTGTCCATTGAATACCCCCCTGATGACTCGGGAATCCCTCTCTTCTTTCAAGACTCAGCTCAAAAACTACTTTCTACATGAACCATTCCCTGTCTTCCCTCTCAAGAGACCTTCCATTCAACAACTTTGTATTTATTTGCATTTATTCTTTTGATATTTATTCTGTATATCCTTACATATGTATTTGTTGTCTCTACTATTAAAATGTATGCTTGTAAGCTCCTGGCAAAAAAAGGATTATTTCATTCATTGTATTTATGTCTCTGGCACCTAGCTCAGTGCCTTGGCACATAATAGGTTCTTAAGAAATCCTTGTTTATTGATTGAGAGAATACCAACTTGACAGGTTCTGTTAAATTGGAAAGACTTCAGGTATAGACTAATACCAACTTGACAGGTTCTGTTAAATTGGAAAGACTTCAGGTATAGACTCAGAAGTGAACATTGAGTGTCTGTCAACAGAGGACTAATCTGGCTAACTTGAGAAAGATATATCACCTAAGGTTGGCCAGCAAGTGACAAATTTTTGTGGCCACAGAAACTCCTTATGACTATATATTAAGACATGATGCCTCTTACTAAACGGGATGTCCACACTAGTGATGACCATGGATCAAAGGATAGAAGAAATGTGTCAGAGGTATTGGAAGGAGTGTGTGGGGTAGGGTGGGGTGGAAAATCCCCATAAATGTTGTTGAAGGAGAACTATAGTTATATTATAGGCTATGGGGCAAGAATATTCCATCATATTTATATACCATAATTTGCTTAGCCATTTCCCAAATGATATAAAGTTCTTACTTTTACTAAAAGTTACAGTATAACTATTTTTTTTTAATACACATCAATCTTTTCCTTGTGTTTTCAATCTCTTTGGAGTATTAGGCTCATACTGCTAGCATAAGGTCAATATAATGATATTTTGAGTATAATTCCAAATTGCTTTCTAGACTAATGATTGAATGACTTTAAAATTCCACTAGTAGTACACTATTGTTTGTTTTCCATCACTACTTCCAACAATTGTAATTTCCCCTTTTGGTCATCTTAACCAATCTGATAGGCGTGAAATAGAACCTCAGTGTTGTTTTAATTTTAATTTTTTTAATCATTAATGATTTGGAGCAGTTTTTCATAGTATTGATAATAGCTTGCATTTTCTTTTCAGGATCCTGTTCAGATCCTTTAACCTTTTATCTATTGGGGAATGGCTATTAGTCTTACATTTGTATAAATTCCCTACATATCTTGGGTATCAAATTTTTGTCAGAAAATTTTGTTCTAAGAATTTTTTCCCCAATTAACTTTCCTATCCAATTATCCTATCCACCATTATTGATCTTATTTGTAGGAAGACTTTTTAACTGTATTGTAATTAAAATAATCCATTTTAATTCTTCTATCTGTAAATGTAAAAGGCATATCCTTCCCTGTTCCTTGAATTTGGTATGAATATCAATAGCTAAATCATAGCTTATTTTAGTGGAGATATGGGTATATGCCTAAATCTCCTAGACTGCTTTCCAATTTTTGAAACAGTTTTTATAGAATGTGAGGAGGAAAGAAAGGTACACATTCAGATGCATTATGGCAAAATCTAGAGAGTGAATGATGACCGTTCTGAACTCTTCCTAAAAATACAGGTTCTGGGAAGAACTCAGTAATGGGAAAGAGTGACTACAGGGGCAGAAAGAGAAGCCAGCTTAAGCATGGTAGCAATCATAAGCATCACATTATCTGCAAAAAAAGTGATCTTTTTTTCTCTTCTGTCTGTGCTTATTCCTCAGTTTCTTTTCCTTGACTTATTGCTATAGCCAGCATTTCTAGAACTATGTCAAATAATGATGACAACTGATATCCTTGCTTTGCTTCTGATATTATTAGATAGGCTTCTAGTGTTCCCTGTATGTTGTACTGGTTCTGGGTCTTAGAGTACCACATTAAGGAACAGTCCATTTATTCCTATATTTTCTAATGCTTTCATTATAGACAATGCTGTTTGTTAATATAATTGATATTTTCTTTGTTACTAATATGACCTATTGAGTTTTCCTCATATTAAATGAACCCTAGTTCAAATCCAATCTGATAAGTGTATAATATTTTTAACATATTGCTATACATTCTTTGCTAATATAATATTTAATATTTTATATCAATATTCCATTCTTTTTTAGGTGAAGGTATAAATGATTATTCTAGAACGGTGAAACTTGGCCCTTCTTGGTGCCTTTTCAGAAAGGCTGAACAAGTTCACAGACCAAAAGGGAGGGGAAGGGATTATGCTGCCTTCTGATCACTCCTTTTCCTGTTTGAATTTTTCTTCCATCACATTTTGAATGATTTGAGAGTTTCAGTGACCTTCATTTACGTGGAAATAGAGAAAGGCCTAGTTTGTGTTAAATAGATGCAGGAATGTTTTCTGGTCACAAATATCTTCTTCTGATTTGCAATTTAAAAAAATTAAAATGCTGCATTGTTTTAAATTACCATCTAATTTCAGTGTTCTGTTTCCATTTAACTGCTAACATACAATAGTTTTTTTGTTTGTTTTGTTTTGGATTTTTTTAATGCTAGGAAGAAATTCTTTCAAATCGTATTAATCACTTCTCTTCCCTAAGCTCCCCATGTTTTTTAGCTTATTGCTGAGTGCTTTTTTTGTGAGAAGAGAATGAGCCCAAGCCAGAAATTCCAGAAATGAAAACAAGAGCTTGTGTCTTGTGGCAGTACTCAAATACATTTTTCATTTCAATAATAATATTGACTGAGATTTCTGCAATGAACCTTTCTTCCAACAGATAGTGTTACCATTTCATCTAGTGCTTCATTCATGTTACCTCCCCTTCTTCTACCCTGTCCTCATACTGATTCTTCTGTAGTATTTCATTTATTTTAAAATCCTGTTTACATCATTGTCTTTCATTTAAGTTTTTGTTGTTGTTGTTGTTGTTGTTGTTGTTGTCTTAACAACAATAACTTAATTGTTGAATTAACACTTCTAATGCATATTCTGACTAACTGGGTAATTTCCTCACACCGAATGACTCTATGATGTTGATTCAGTGGCATTTTAAAAAAATTACATAGGGGCAGCTAGGTGGCACAGTGGGTAGAGCACCAGCCCTGAAGTCAGGAGGAACTGAGTTCAAATTTGGTCTTAGACACGTCCTAGCTGTGTGACCCTGGGCAAGTCACTTAACCCCAATTGCCTCAGCAAAAAAGCAAAAAAATAAAAAAATAAAAATAAAAATAAATTACATAAAGAATGATGAAAGTGATGAAAATAAAACAATGAGGTAATAAAAATATATGCTTGGACTATGCTTTCCATTAGGATGTATAGTATAAGTAGAGAGTAGACTGAAATTCATGAGAACTGAGTTTTAACCCAGGATTGTCGACAGCTCTGTGTGTTTTGGGGCAAGACATCTTACCTGTCATGGACTCAGTTTCCTTATTAATAAAAATAAAACAATTGAGAGGGAATTAGGTGGTGCAGTAAATAGAAGACTAGTCCTGGAGTCAGGAATACCTGAGATTAAATCCAGCCTCAGACACTTGATACTTACTAGCTGTGTGGAGATAGCCTCACCAAAAATAAAGAAAGAAAAGGAAAGAATTGGTCAAGATTACTTCTCACAATCGTAAGATCATAAATTTGAGAAGTGGGAGGGATATTAAAAAATCACCTAGTCCAACTTTTTCATTTAACAAATGATGATGATGATAACTGGCATTTAGTGCATTAAGGTTAGCAAATCTCTTCCTATACATCATCGTATTTGATCCTTGCAATGTACTGTGAGGTCACAGTACTGTAGGTATATCCATTTTGCAGATAAGGTATGGGCAGTTCAAACCAGTAAGATGACTTGTTGATGTCATAATGAAGTGACTTGATGACGATGATATTATATAGCATCTTATTTCTATACAACACATTATTAAAACTTTCAAAGTACTTTATATCTTCTTTCACTTGATCTTATTGATAATTATTAAGTATCAATTCAGGGATTCATTTTCAATATCTCATTCCAAATTTGGTGGTTTTCTCATGATTGTACCTTCATAATTGAATAAATACTTTTAGTTTTGTACAGTATTTCCACATCTGACCTTATTGCAGCCTCACAACAATCATCCCTAAAGGAAATGAAAACAGACTCTGCCATCCCCATTTTTAAGATGAGGAAAGAGATCTAGATTTGTTTCTGCCTTTCCCAAGATTACATGCCTACTTAAGAGCATAGTTGGTCAAAAACCTTTCTTGACTCTCAATCCTATGTTTCTTTTATTAGAAATATGCATGGAAATAGTTGACTGAAAGCTGATGGTGGTGTGATTGTGTGGAGAGTAGAGATGTAGTGTAGAATTATAGAATGGTAGAGCTGGAGGAGCCTGAGAGAGAAAAATAACTTGCCCAGAATCATACAGCTAGTGAGTGACAATTGGAATAAAAACCAAATGACTTTATTTCCAAGTAGTCCAGTTCTTTGCAATGAACCACACTTAATATGTGGATATTTGAATAGGGAATAAGTTACACAGAAATGAGAGAACAAAGAGATAAGAACAGCATTTTTGAAGTTTTTTTTTTTAAATCAGACCACCATCACCACCACCACCAATCACAAGGAATTAGGATGATTTATTAAATGACTCAATCAAACCTATGTGGAAAAGGGATGACCACTGCCCTTTCCATTTTTATCCTTTTCATCTCAACACATAGGGAAAGGAAAAGAAAAACAGCATTTATTAAATATCAGACATTATCTTATTTGTAAGGAAATAAGCAATTATAGAGTACCTACTGTGTGCCAAGCTTTACAAATATTATTTCATGTAATCATCACAACAACCTTAGGAATGAAGTGCTATTATTATCCCTATTTTATAATCCTTTTTCCACAGAGGTTTGATTGTGTCATTTAATAAATCTCTTTGTTCTCTCATTTCTGTGTAACTTATTCCCTATATAAATATTTAAATGCTGAAGTTTGAGAGAAGTTGTAAAGACACTTAACTAATGGAGAATGTGATTCTTTAGTGTCAAAAATTTGTCTTCTCTTGTTATTACAAAATAGGAACATACTGAGTCATTTAGCTTCTTGATTTTGTCACAGGCAGAACAGATGAAAAATTGAGTAAAATTTTGGATATGAAGGCTTTGGGGAATTTTTTTTCTATCCCCAATCTAGAATTATAGGCCTAGTGTTAGTAGATGAAGGTTCACTCACACCTTGAAATATTTAAGTAGTAGAGATGTCACCTGTCTTGTGGCCGCCCATTGTATTGGGCACTGTTTGTAATCATTTAGTGCCAGGGACCATGCCCTTTATGGACCCCAACCATAAAATAAAAAAATACCTCTGAGAGAGAGAGTCATGTATCCAGCCTGGCCTCTTATTGAGAAGAGTATAAATGATCTAACTAAAGTATCTGGTGCTTAAGATGACCTTCCATCTTTCAATTAAATTTAGAACTGGAAGCCAGGCTCATCTTCAGGGTTTGGACTTGAAAAAAGCCCTTCCCTCTCTCCCCCAAGATCAATTTATTTATATTGAAAATTCTGCCGTAGGAGATTCAATGACTTAAAAAGCTTTTTTTTTAAAAAATGCAAATATCCCTGCAAGAGATGACACATTAAGCCTTACATTTATTTGTAATTCATTATGAATAAAATCATCAGATCTTTTCCTGAAAATAGCATTTGTTGGGGGGAAGAAGTATCTATTATGAATATCTATTAACAAGCATTTATTAATTCACATTATATGCTAGCCATTGAACATATAAAGACAAAAATGAAAGCTTCTGCCCTTAAGGAGCATATCTTCCACTGGGGAAGATATACATAAAATAAATACAAGGTAATTGTTTAGACTGTGCTAGTGGGTGAATCAGGAAAGACTTCATTTAGAAGGTGTATTTGAGCTGAACTTTGGTGGTGACTAAGGATGTAACTGATAGTAGTGAGGAGTATGTATGTTCAGGAATAAGGGTACAGCCAAAGCATGGAAACAGGTGAGAGGCAGAAAGAGAACCAGTTGTTCTGAACTTGTAATAAGGAATTCACAAGATGGAGTAATTATAATAAATTTGGAAAAGTGGGTTAAGACCAGGTTGTGAAGGACTTTAAATAATAAGACAGGAGAATTCATATCTGATCCTAAAGAAACATAGAAACTCTGGGCTTTGGGAATTTCACTTTGGCAGCTGTGTGAAGGACAGATTGGAGACAGAAGGAACTGGAGATAAGGGGGGCTAATTAATAGTTTATTGAAATAGTCTAGGTCAAGGATTCTTAAACTTTTTCCACTCATGACTTCTTTTTACTGGAGAAATTTTTATGTGACCCTGGGGTATATAAAGGTTATTTATTTGCTTAATTTATATAGGTAAATTATATGCTTGTTTATATAGATATTTATTATATGTGCTTATTTATGTAGATATTTATATAAGTATACAAATCAAACATTTGTTGATAATAAATCAAAGTTTTGGCTCTCCCACATTCAGTTATGTGACTCCATATGGGAATGAAACCCATAGTTTCCAAGATTTTGGTCTGGATGATGGGGACCTGATTTTGAATGGTGGCTAATGACTACTGCTTGCTTGTTTTGTTTTGTTTTGTTTTTGTTTTTGGGCAAGGCAGTCAGGGTTAAGTGACTTGTCCTGGTGACATAGCTAGTAAGTAGACATATAGCTAGTAAGTATCAAATGTCTGAAACTCAATTTGAACTTGGGTCCTATCTGACTCCAAGCTGAGTGTTCCATCCATTATGCTGCCCCTAATGACTATTTTATATTTAAGGTCCTTCACAACCTACTCCTAACCTATTTTTCAAACTATTGTCTTTATACACTATTAGAACTTACCAGTCTTTCTGTTCCCTATAGACAGTATCCATCTCTCATCATTGTTTGCATAGAATTTTCCTCATACTTGGATTATACACTCCTTACCAACACTTCTTAGCTCCTTCAGGTCTCCTTCAAGGAGACAGATTAGAGATAGCAAGATGTCACTAATATTAAAAGAGACCTAATATCAAAAGAATAGGAACTCTGCAAATCCCAAAGTGCTATATAAAATTGGAACTATCAATAATGATATTGTATCTAAGCGCTAAGTATAATATAAGCTGCTGTTTTTCATGTTGAAGTCACATCCCATATTGGGCAACTGTTCTCCTAATTCTGTTCATTTCACTCTATATCAGTTCATACAACTTCTCCCAGATCTCTGAAATTTTTCTTTCATTATTTCTTATCAGCACAATATCATTACATTACATTCATATACTATAATTTGTTCAGATATTCCCTCATTTGATAGATAAGCCCTTAGTTTCCAGGTCTTTGCCACTGCAGAAAGAACAGCTATAAATATTATTGTATATTTGGGCCCTTTTCATCTTCCTTGACTCTTTGAGGTAGAGACCTAGTAATGGCATTGTTGGCACAATTAGTCACTTTTGGTGCATAGTTCCAAATCCCTTGAATTCATTTTATTGTCAATCATCTATTTTAGAACAAACATTTTCATTGTTTGTAACCATCTTGCCTCAACTAAACATACCTGATAATATATATTCACCAGTTTTAGGTCCAGTGCCTAAACCTATCCATCTGTCAAACATTTTAATGGACACTTAATAACATCCTTAATTGTATAATATACTCAGTCCCCTAGCATACCCACAGGATGCCATTTATTGTATGCAGGAGGCAATAATAGCCTCTGGAAGGAATCCCTATCTGGCAGCAGCAGTGAGGTTTTTTCCCATCTGAAACACTGTGCCAGCTCAGCTTCTCTAGAGGAAGCTATTTATCGCTTTATTTATTTATTTTTTTTCACTTGGCAAAAGGAAAAAAAATCTAAGACTTCATTGGAAGAAAACTTTTTCTGAAGAAACAGCCTATTTGAGGTACAGTTTTCCAAGACTTACTTCATCTCCTGCTTTTGGTTGTCCTGGGCTTCTCCTGGCTGCTCAATCACCCTCTCATACTCCTAACTCAGTGTGGCCTTGATATATTTTACTTCCTCTTATTTCAGGTGCTTTCCTTCACTCTCAATCATTGATCTCTGTGCATTGATCATTTCTGTCTTTTTCTTCATCCTTTGAGCACAGATTTCAGAAGTTATTGATTTTAAATGTTGAAGATTGACCCTGTATATAGCAGCTCACCTCTATTACTCAGGTTTGAACTTTCTGTTGCAAAATGCTTGCCTGGCAAGTGGCCTGATGACCACTGTGGAATTTGCAAAACCTTATTCTAGGTGGGAAATGTGTCCCTTACCTTTCACAGTCCACATCAGAAGTGAACTAATTAATCTGAAGCTGAGAAGCACTGGGAAAGAAGAATGGTCACTGACTGAACCATTGGAACTTGGCTTGTAGCCAAGTAAGGAGTCTCACTTTCTTCCCAAAAAGAGCATTTGACCAAGTCCTTTTAGGAGCTTACTTGTGCAATGAGATCGGGTAACCATTCTACTTTGATCATGAATGATGATGATGGTGATAAATAAACTAACAATAATAGTTAACATTAATATAATACTTTAAGATTTATAATGTGTTTTATAAATATTATTTTATCCTCACAACAACACTGGAAAGCTATTATTATTATTCCTATTTGTACAGATGAGGAGCTGAGTCAGGGAGAAGTTAAGTGATTGAGAAGAAGGGGAAGAAAGGGAGCTAGCATTTATTAAGCACTTACTAGATATTAGGCTAAGAACTCTACAAACTTTATGTCATTTATCTCTTAAAATATGAACATTCCTTGGAGAATTCCCATTTTGACAGAAATCAAAGCCCACAGACAAGAGGATCAACCTCCATCACTGGAATTTCACAAACTAGTTGGCTTCCAGGAAGGAGTTATAGTGGTGATGGGGGTCATGGTTGTGATGATGGGAATAATATAGTAGGAGAAGGAATACAGTGATAATCACTACACTGAGCATACCTGGAGAGACTGATTTGAGGAGACAAAACACACCTTTCCCTAATGGGCTGTAAGATCATTAGATCCAATAAAGTACACTGATGGAAACAAATATGCAGAGGCTACCAGCCAGAAATCATCTCTTCTTCTCCCATCTCTTTTATGTATTTCTCATGCCATATAACATACTTATGTTTATACATATTTTTTTCCTTCTTTTCTTCCTTCAGACTAGACATTAAGTTCTTTGAGGATGGGAACTGTGAACATTAATAGATATTGAATGAATTGAATGGATCAGAATCAAAGGAAGGGGACCCCCTGACAACTCATTCATATTTCAAATACTCCTTTAAAGGAACTAAAACTTCATTGCATTAATTTGTTGTCAGGAACGAATATAGAATTTTGTTAAATGCAAGATTTTTTCAGTTGCTGAGTAGAACAAACTGAAATGATACTTGCATATGTGTGTACGTGTATAGTATATATGTCATATATCTGAGAGTGTGTTTTTGTATTTATATATGAATGTATATATTTATTCACATTTCCATACATACATGTACACATCTCTGTTTGCATGTATGCTTCCTCCCACAAGGTCCTTTTCCTTGCCTCATCATGCCATGGAAATGACCCTGACTTCCCGAAGGGTGGGCCAAGTTCTGCCAGGTTCTCTCAAACTGGAAATGATTCAGATGTAGGCCTGGTAAGACTGCTCTGAGAATGCCAAGCAAAATTTACTCCATAAAATCAGATTTAGATCTGGAACAGACCTTAGACGGCATCTAGTCCAGCCATCATTTTACAGATAAGGAAACTGAGGCCCAGAGAGGTGAAGCAATTAGCCTAAAGTCATTATTACTGTATGGTATATGCTTAAAGAGTGATTATTGTCTGAGTAACACCTAAACTAAGGTATATTGCCAGATGTTGACCATTAGGTAATGTGTGTGTGTTTTGACAAAATAAGTTCTTAGTTCACCACTAATTTTTTCTCCTTTCTTCCAGCAATTCATGAAAATCATTTCTTAAGGTATGGAGGGGCTGTGACTGCCTTGATTGAGAGAGTACTAACACCAGTGAAATTATGGATCTTTTTGAACTATTAGAAATTAGAATATTTCAAGTGCATGTACCAGAGCAGAATTTGTAGACTTTTATATCAGAACCAAGGCTCAGTCATTTCAGGAGCTGAAACCAAAGGCAGCATGAGAAATTACAGTTTGAGAGAATTGTCTGTCACTTCTCATAATTGACTGTCACTTCTCACACAGTTGTACTGTCTGAATAAAGTATCCCCAGAGATGGACTTCCTGCATCTGGGTTACAGAGGGCCAGATTTTCTGTGTCACTGGGTTCCCGCTGCTTTAAAGTGAGGAAGGTAGCAGCATGATGGCTTTTAAGGGGATGCGTCATTCATCCAACCAAAGCAAATCTGTCTTCCCTGGGCTGTCATTGCTTTTCTTCCTGGAAAAGTTGCTAGGGAAGCAAAAGTCTGGCATATTTGAGCTTCTTTTAGTAGTTTTAACAGAAAAGTTAGATCAGCTTTCTCACTTATCCTCTGAGTGAACCACAGAGATGAATTCTCAGTGGTCTGGGATTCTAGCATTTGCTGGGGAAGGTAAGAGGAAAGAAGAGGAGAAAGAAGGTGCTCCAGCTTGATCTCTAGGCATCCCAGCTTCAAGTTGTCATCTTGTTCTTGGCCCTGTGATATTGATGCTTCTGGAACCTGAACTTCCAGTGCAATTCTGATGCTTGTACTTAGGAGCATTAACTTCTATTTTCTTTATTACTAAGTAGCTATTTGTCCTTTTCTTAGCCACCTTTATAGCTAGAAGTACTTACAAATGAGTTAGATAATGATATGGAGGACGATCTCCCTGACCAAAATTATCTCCTCTTTTGGCATATTATAATGCCCAAAATGCTATATGTGTATGTGTGTGTGTATGTATGTGTGTATATATATATATATATGTGTGTGTATATATATATATATATGTAGTTTTTATTTTTGTTTGCTGAGGCAATTGGGGTTAAGTGACTTACTCAGGATCACACAGCTAGGAAGTGTTAAGTCTCTGATGTCAAATTTGAATTCAGGTCCTTCTGATTTTAGGGCTGGTGCTCTATCCACTGTGATATCTAGCTGTCCCTCTGAAATACTATTTTTTTTATTAAAGCTTTTTATTTGTATAATATATGTATGGGTAGTTCCCCAACATTGATCTTTACAAAGCTTTCCATTACAAATTTTACCCCCAGTCCCCTCCCCTCCCCTAGATGGCAGGAAGTCCACTACATGTTAATAATGTTGAAATGCTTGAGAAGTTATGCAAGAAAAATCCTATCTACAAGAAAAAAAAAAAGAATCAGAGAAAGGCAACACAATGCAAGTAAATGTCAATAGAGATCATGAAAATGTTACGTTGTGGTCCATATGAAATACTATTTTTCATTTTAAAAATTTTAAGAATTTTTGAAATTTTGAGTTCCAAATTCTCTCCTTCCCTCCAACCCCTGTATTCACCCTTAGAGAAGATAAACATTATAGTAACCATTATACACCTGAAATATTATTATTAGAAAGTCTATCTTTTGGATTTTTTCCTTCCTCCAAACTTCTTTTTAAAATATAGCATTGCCCTTCCTGGGCATAATGTAATGTGAATGAGAGGAGGAATACCACGTAAAGGAAAAAGGGATTAGACTGTAGAATTGGGGTGAGGATGGACCCAAGAGAGCCTTTTGTCAACTTTATAATTTTGCCAAGGACTGACTAGCTCCCTTTTCTACAACTTCTTTATTTCTCTATACCATCTGGGCAGCCTTACATTTAATAAAAGCAAAAAACTCTGTAGTGGGTAAAAATGAAAATTCTGTGATTCACTAATATTGGGAACTTCCTTCATCCTTGGCTAAGTCATTGAGTGAATCTCAGGCCCCTGGTTTGTTGGGGATTTTTTGTTTGTTTTGTTCTATTTACTCCTAAGAGCAAGGACCTCTATGGTCTCTTCCCAAGATTCCACCGAAGTGAAGGTTATTGTGATTGATTATTGTACAATAGTGATAAATAAATGATAGATCAACTGGTGTAAAGATCCATTTCACATGGACACAAAGTCCTCTGATTATTTCCATCATAAAAATCCATCAGCATTAGGAGACATAGAAGTTGATCATAGTTTGAAGCAAGAAAATGGAATGTTCTTTCTTTCAAAGTGAAGAAGCCAACTGAAATTCATAGCTATAGAATGGGACACAGAACAAATAAAATTCCAGCACAGCAGTGTGAATGATAAATGTTGGACCATTCAAGTTTGACACTGGTATCAACAAAAAAAATTACAATAACTAGACAACTAATACTTCAAGAATTTACAGGGGAAATGGACATGAATTATACTAAGAAGACTTGGCAATATGCAGAAGTACGGAGACTATATCAATGAGGCTGCATACCCATCAAAGAACTCTTAAATTTCCAGTCAACGATCTTCTATCATTCTCTTGATGCCTTACTTTTCCCAAAATTTTTTTATCCTTACCATGACCTGCATTCCCTCTACCCTCAAAACTTTGCAAGACTGTTGTCCCTACTCTGCTCATACTCTACACCCTTACCAAGCAAGAACCCTTAATGAACCAATTAAACTCCACAAAACCACTTTATTTTCAAATTACTTGCTCCCTTGTCCTTATATTACTCATACTTTCTAAGCCTCAACTTTGATTGGTAGAGTGCTCTTACTACCCACTTTCTTTCTCCTCTTCATATGAAGCTAGACAGAGCTTTAGGAAAATCACACAACCATGCTGAGTATCTATCTATCTATCTATCTATATGTATATATATCTATTTCAACTGAGCCTTTACTATAGCAAGGCATCCTTTTTACTTAATCATTCCATGAATGATTATCTATTCTATTTACCACAACAACTCTTCCAAACTTTCTCTCCTTAAGACTTTTAAAGCACTGTTTCTTCCTACCCATCAGCTAAGGACTTCACAATACTTTATGGGAAAAAAATTGGAGCTATTCACTAAGCTCCCACTTATCCCTTATTCATTTCAAAGACTCTTGACATCATCAAAACCCATATCCTCCTTTCTTCTAGTTTCTGAAGTGGTAGTGCTTCTACTTGCCAAGACCAACCCTTCCACACAGATCCTTGCTCTCATATTCTCATATATTCTTAAGCACATTACCTCTACTATCATCCTCTCCTCTGTCTAATCTTGCCTTTCTCTATTTAATAGTTCTCTGTATACTTCTTAAAGCTATACTCAAAACTCTTCAGTCTAAGGCCAATATTTAGAAAATAATTATCCAAAAGAATAAACTTCACCAACACACCCTTCTTTTTATTTATCATCCTATACTTTTACCTTTCTTAGCCAATCATATTACACTCAAAACCTGTATTTCCTCTCTTCTTAATTTATTCCTAATCTTGTAAAATCTAGCCTCCAAACCCCATCACTCAACTGAAACTGCCTTCTTCATAGATGTCAATGGTCTTTCAATTGTCGAATTTAATGACCCCTTCTTTCTTATTTCTCTAATTATTTTTTATTCTGAACTTAAAAACCAAAAAGGGTTTCCATATACACAGTAGAACACACAAAAAAGGATTGTCCTTAAAATAATGAATTTCCATTTCATACTTCTTGCTTTAAAAATGTATATAATAAATTCAAATACTAATTTCAAAACTGGCTTATTAGTACGTCCTTCTATTTTCTTTTGTTCATTTAAAAGTGTTTAAATGGCTCTCTTTTTCTTGGAATTACTGCTACTAGCTCTCCTCCCACATCCCCATCACCCCATTATTGAAAACTGAGAAGGAAAAAACCCTTGTAACAAACATAATTAAGCAAAATATATGCATATGCAGAGTCCAAAAATGCATGTCTCTTCACTTTGTGTACATCACTTCACTTTCAGGTGCTAGATATTATGCAATTAGCAAGATTCTGCCTTTTCTTTTTTCCATCCTACCTCCTATTCCTGAGAATGAAAGAAAAACAAAATCCCTATTACAAATATGTATGAAATGAAGCCAATGTCCAAAGTGGCCATGTTTAAAAGGAAATATACACATACCTATATATGTTCACATATATACATAAATACACACAAATTATAGATACATATACGTACATATAGACACACTCATTCTGTACTCATAGTCTTTCACTTTCCTATCAGGAGATAGATAGCAGGTCTTATCATTAGTCCCTGGAGTCTTGGTTGGTCTTTACACTCATTAGAGTTCTTAAATCTTTCAAAGTTGATTATCTTTATAGTATTGTTGTCATTGTATTAATTGTTCTCCCAGTTATGTTCACTTTACTCTGCATCAGTTCAAAATAGTTTTCTCAAAGTTTCTCTGAAATCCTCATTTCTTACACCACAATAGTATTCTATTACATTTTACTATATAATTATTTTCCATTTTCCATAATCAACCATTTTCCAACTGATAAGTACCCTCTCAAATTCTCATTTTTGGCCACTTCAACACCACCATCACCACCAAAAAAAAAAAAAAAAAAAAAAAAACCACCTTATAAATATTTTTATACATCTCTACCTCTAGCCTTTCCCCCTCAAATCAACCCTCCTAAGAGCTGCCAAAGCATATCTCTAACCACATCAATGTGATATTACATAAATCTATTATCTCTAGGATCAATATAGCACTTAAAGATCCTTCCCACTGGATTCTTCCTGTCTTAGTCATTTTACATATTATTCCTGTTCACCCATTCTGTGATTTCTCTCTCATATTGGCTTATTGCTGTTACACATAATTACATCTCCTGTCTCTGTGATATTGCCCTGCTATTCCTAGGATACACTCCCTCTCTCCTTATTTCCATTTCTCACTTCTACCTGCCAGAATCCTTATTTTTCCTGAAGATTCATGTTAAGTGTCACCTTCCCCATGAACCATTTCCTGATTTCCTATGTCAACACTCCCAGTTGCTAGTGAATTCCTTTTCCATACAAACTTATAGTCATTTTGTATCTATTATATATGTATATACATATGCATATAAATATGTATATATGTCTACTTGTATCTCTACATTTTGTATCCATTGTTAGAATCTAAGCTTTTTGAAGGAAAGAACTGTTTTTCTTTTTGGTCTTGTAGCACCAGAACTTAATAGAGTGCCTGGCACCTAGTAGGTATTTAATAAATAAATGCTTATGGATTGAGTGTTTGAAAAACATAGCATTACTCACCATTGTGCAACTGGAGCGCCTCCTTAATTACAAATATCTTGTATAAAGTCTTCCTCTTCACTGAGGAAGTAGTCAGAAAACCTCTATTCTAATTCTTATCTGGGATAGGAAACATGGTAAAGAAGACTAGAATTGGGAGTCAGAAATTCTGGATTCTGAAGGGATTTGACCAAATGAGCTTTAATAACTCTTCTAGCTTCAAAATTCATACTAACAAATGTAAATTATCCTTAATTTGGAGATAGGGTCAGAGAACTTGAGAGTTGAGCATTCATGCCTCAGACAACAATGTCTGGCTTTCCATTCAAGTAATCTGGAATGTGTCAGTTTGGACTTGTTTCTCTGCCTGAGACAAACTGTAGTGAGCATGGGATGACTGAGACTTTAATCCAGAGCACCAAGATGCAGAGTAGGGGGACATTTTCCTTCCAGTAAATGGCTGTCTTCCACAAGACTGAACCAGTATCTCCTTATCCTTCAAGAGTCCCATCATCACCATGCTGATATAACTGCACCTAATCAAGGCAGATTGCTCTGGACCTAGAGGATTTATGATACATAGGATGTCCAGGATCTAGGCCCATTATACACTGACTTTCCTAGCAAGTGACACAAAAGTTTTTTGTCTTTCTCCTCTTTTTCTTATGCACTTCAATTAAATTTGCCTCAGGCATTGCAATTCCTGGTTACAGCTCTGCCCTCCAAGTGGGCCTACTAAAGAATATTGTTCCCAATGGGATATTGAAACTAATGACCCTGGGATAATCTGTCATCTCTAAATTCAAGGAGAGAGAACATATTTTTTTCCCTTTTTTTTTCTTTATTAAAGCTTTTTATTTTCAAAACATATGTATGGGTAATTCTTCAACATTGACCCGTACAAAGCTTTTCATTACAAATTTTCCCCTCTAGTCCCCAGCCCTTCCCTAGATGGCAGGAAGTTCACTACATGTTAATTATGTTAAAATACTTGACTAATAGAATATATGTATACATATTTCCACACTTATCTTGTTGTGCAAGAAAAATTGTACCTACAAGAAAAAAAATCAGAGAAAGGAAACACAATGCAAGCAAACATCAATAGAGAACATGAAAATGTTATTTTGTGGTCCACATTCAGATCCCTCTCTCTGGGTGTATATGGCTTTCTTCACTGAACAATGGAGCTGATTTGAAACATCTCATTGTTGAAGAGAGTCATGTCCATCAGAATTGATCATCATATAGTACTGTTGTTATTGTGTATAATGATCTCCTGGTTCTGCTCGTTTCACTCAGCATCAGTTCATGCAAGTCTCTCCAGGCCTCTCTGAAATCGTCCTGCTGGTCGTTTCTTATAGAACAATAATAT
Organism: Myrmecobius fasciatus; assembly: GCA_023553655.1. Taxonomy (NCBI): domain Eukaryota; kingdom Metazoa; phylum Chordata; class Mammalia; order Dasyuromorphia; family Myrmecobiidae; genus Myrmecobius; species Myrmecobius fasciatus. The sequence continues at coordinate 334,057 of JAJPUD010000985.1, read as the reverse complement.
TCCATAACATTCATATACCATGATTTATTCAGCCACTCTCCAATTGATGGCCATCCATTCATTTTCCAGTTTCTAGCCACTACAAAAAGGGCTGCCACAGACATTCTTACACATGTGGGGCCCTTTCCTTCCTTTAAGATCTCTTTGGGATATAGGCCCAGTAGAAACACTGCTGGGTCAAAGGATATGCACAGTTTGATAACTTTTTGAGCATAGTTCCAAATTGCTCTCCAGAATGGCTGGATCCGTTCACAGTTCTACCAACAACAATGTATCAGTGTCCCAGTTTTCCCACGTCCCCTTCAATATTCGTCATTATCTTTTCCTGTCATTTTAGCCAATCTGACAGGTGTGTAATGGTATCTCAGAGTTGTCTTAATTTGCATTTCTCTGATCAATAGTGATTTGGAGCACCTTTTCATATGACTAGAAATAGTTTTAATTTCATCATGTGAAAATTGTCTGTTCATATCTTTTGACCATTTATCGATGGATTGAATTCTTATAAATATGAGATGAGAGAGAACATATTGATTTAGAGATATTTTACCTATATGGAGACAGGTCATTGGACCTAATGACTTCTTTTTTTTTTTTTTTGCTGAGGCAATTGGGGTTAAGTGACTTGTCCAGGGTCACACAGCTAGGAAGTGTTAAATGTCTGAAGCTAGATTTGAACCCAAGTCCTCCTGACTTTAGGGCTGGTGCTCTATCCACTGCACCATCTAGCTGTCCCCTAATGACTTCTTAAAGATCCTTCTAGCTCTAGGATGCCATGATGTTAAATTATATAATTAAAAAGCTCTAAAATTCCCCCCCAAAAAAGACTATTCCTCTCTTGATTTCCTATATTTAGTAGAGGTAACAATTTGTATGCTAAATGTTTTCAATATCCTTAAGATTCAAAGGATCACTTGGAAACTTTATGATGTATCTTAGCAGTTGGAGAAGGGGAAGAATCTTATTACTGGTTGTTCCAAAGTCCTCTGCCTACATCTCAAAACTATAATTCCTCTTATTTGAACATAGGAAATTCCCTCTTTCTTGGTTCAAGATGAAATGTGATGTTCCTTTAAACATGGCTCTGCTCTCCCAAGATAATAAAAGGCTTAAAAAATGTTCTGCCTCTACTAAAATCAAACATGGAACAATAACTGGAGGTGGTAAGCCACCTAAGCTAAATTACATTCTAAGATTAATAGTAGCTATCTGTTGGGAGCCTCTAAACAAATATTCTAGTTAAACAAAGACTAAATTAAGTTTCTCATGGAAGGCAAAGTCTCAGTGATCTCTGTCTCAAGGCTTGATAGACTCTGGGCAGGGTCCCTTTCTAAATCTCTAAAATTTAAGAAAATAAAGCGCCTATGGCCATATTGGGCTTTTTGCCCAGCTTTGATAAACAAGTTCAATCAGCTCACCCTCCCAAAAATCAGGGAATCCAGAAGACACTTTACATTTTTAAAGGAGATTGTACCAGTGAAACTGCATATGCATTTTATCTCATTTTTCCTTTCAATCCTACAGGACCTGAGTGCAACATAATCAACTCAAAAATATTTCTGAAGTATTGTCTATAGGCACAACTCCTTAATTCACTGAAATGCCATATGGTATGAAAATAGCACTGGAAATGTAGAAAGGGGAACTTAGGTTTGATCTTGTCTCTATTATTTACTACCTTTGTGACCTTAAGAAGATTAAATTATCTCTCTTGGCCTCCTTAGTCCATAGGTTTCCTTCCCATTCAGACTCTATGATTTATCTAGACCTTGTTACTATTCCTATAGCTTGCCCTTTCTCTCTCCTTAAATTGCCACTACTCTATTTGAATCCCTCATTATCCCTTTCCTGGAGTATAGCAGTAGGCGCCTAATTGGTCTTCTTGCCTCCAGTCTGCTCTCCATTTATCATCCACACAACTACCATAATGATATTCCTCAGACATATGTCTGACCTTTTCACTACTCTGCTCAAAAGCCTTCAGTAGCTCCTTATTGCTTCTGGAACAAAAGACAGATTCCTTCCTTGGTATTCAGGAACCTTGACCATCTAGCAGCACTCTGCCTTTGTAACCTTATTTCACATTATATAAGTCCCTACACACACTCTGAGTTCCAGCCAAATTGGTCTACTAACTGCTTCCCCAACTCACGATTCTTACTCCTGCCTTTTATGCATTTGCATATTTTCTATCATATCTAGCACGCCCTCCTCTTTTTTTTATTTCTTGCAATCCTTATCTTCAAGGCTTAACTCTAGCATAACCTCCTGGGAAGACTTCTTGACCTACTCTTCTAAGCACCTTCTATTTTCATAGTCATTTACTTGTCATACCTAACCTCATGTAATATGTAAGCTCCTTGAAGGTGAATACTATTTCACTTTCATTTTGTATCTATAAACCCTAGTATTCTACTTTGCAGAAAGTGAGCAGTTTAATAAGTATTTATTCAATTAAACCTCCTTGAATATGGAGCCAAGACACTGTGTCCCCAAAAGACTTCCAGGAGGAATTGCAATCCTCTCTGTTACTAAGATCTCTCCCTTTAGTCATTGCTGTGAGAAGTACCTAATTCTGTTGCCTTCTAAGATTTTTTTAATGGTGTAATCTCAAACATTTGAGTCATATATCCACTTTGTTCTTGTGGTATATGTTTGTATATGTGTTCTAGATGTGTTAATAAAGAACAAAGCCCTAAGAGAATAAAATATGAAACAATTAGATTGCAGTAAGGGGAGGAGGAGACGAAAAGTGGTGAAGTTTGGAAAGGAGAGGTTTGCAGTTGGATAGAGTACCACAGGATGGAGGTTCTACTTACTCAGGATAATTGATTGAATGATAGAATGGAAGTCACAGAAGGGGAGAAGGTAGGACCTAAAAGGAAAACTCTGGATGACCACAGGGTCTTTTAGCAACTAGCTTTATCCTTCTCACTGACCTCATCCTTACATATAGCCTTACCTGGAAATGAAGAAATAGAAACCATTTCTTTTTTTCTCTTCCTATTTTCATTTTAGAGAAAGGCTTGCTAATGTTTTCTTGTTGTCCCCTATTTTCCCTCAGGTTCTCTAGCTTCCAGCTCCTTTTTATGTATTTTTTTTCTTTCCTTCATAAAGATTATTTTTTACTAATGCATTGGTTACTGTTTATTTTACCTAATGTCATACTCGTGTTTTTTCTTCCCTTGAAATAAAAAAAAAAGTTAAGTGAAAATTACTAAGAAAGCAAATGTATCTGCTATTTATCATATACTCCATCTATAATCTCTATCCTTTCTATAAAGAAGATGAGGAGCATTTTTCCTATTTTCTTTTATTCCATTCCCAAAGGCAGTGGTATCATTCATTTTGGTATTTTAAAAAGAGATCACAAAGCATCACACGATAAATTTTACAAACTATGAAGTTCTTACAGATAATCTAGTACTACAGATCAACTAAAAAGTCTTGCTCTTTCTGAGCAACCTATTGCGATCTCATCTTGGATTTCAGGCTTTGCTCTTTTTCTGAGGCCATATTAATGCTTTCAATGTTCTTTATTCTATCCTTCTATCCTCTCTATTTGGTTGGTGCATCTAAAGAAAATTCCCTTAGTTGAATTGCAATTGTTAACTCTGCCATTGATGATAAAACTATTTGTTCTACCCATTATTCTAGATTAATATTAAGGCATGTGACATCAATGCCATGAGTGTAGACCTTAATGATGCCTCTAGTTTGGCTTCCTAATGTGGTTACCATAATAGACTCTCCCTTACTCCCAGCCTGATGTTGTAATGGTCCATTTCTAATTCTTCTCTGAGCTAAGCTGACCAATAGACTTTGAAGTCAATGGATATTGATCACTTGATCTTGCTGTCATATATGATCTCACTTCCTTGCCTCAAGATACTGCAGTTTGCTTGTGTTTTGATTCCTCCCCATAGAGCTACATCCTTCACACTACATTATTTTTTAAATGCATGTAGTATACATCAATTACATCACTTATTTTCCTTCCCCCATAATCTTACAGGATCCATATCCTCCTAGGATCTTAAAGATTGTGTAGTCCACACCTCTCATTTTATCAGTGAATTAACTGAGATCCAAAGATGAAGCAGTTTGCCCTAGGCTTACATAATTAGTGGTTGCTATCTTCCTGATTAAAAGCAATGGGAGGGATTAAAATTAAGTAAATACTCAAGTTCCCTTCAATACCTATGATTCTCTTGTTTCTATCAGTATTAGCAGAAAGAGCCCTGGGCTGAATCAGAAGCTTTAAGTTAGGGCCTAAACTCTGCCACTTGCTAGATCTCAGTTTCTGTGAGCCCATGTTTCATCATCTATAAGATGAAAGGTAATCTAGATCAAAGCTTCTTAAACTGTGGATTGGGACCCCATATTGGGTCATGTAACCGAATGTGGGGATCATGGAAAATTTGGCAACATTAAAGGTTTCTAAAAGCAGTGACCAAAAATCAATCCAAAATCAAATGAATAATAAATCCGAGATGTTTCTGGCTGTGCTTGCCTGTGTTGCATTTCACCACTTCACTGGAACATACAACTTGTATATGTTGTACCATACATGCATGAATACTGCCAGAAATGCTTTGGCCCAGAGGTGAGATAGGATCAAATAAAAAAATTCCTTGGGCTAAAAGGGGTCATGAGTGGAAAAAGTTTAAGGAGTCCTAATCTAGATGAACTCTCATATTCATTTTTGCTCTAATAATCTGAGAAAATGTGTACAGGAATATATCTTTGTTGAAATAAGGGTAATCAATTAGCAAATTCATGCTGCTAATATTTTGATTCCCCAAATTGAGTATTTATATAATAAAAATTTGATTCTGGCCATTGACAAATGAAAGTATTTGTATTCTTATAAGCAAGGTTCATTCAGTTCAGTAAATATGCATGTATTGAAAGTGATATCAAGACAAAATATCTTAATAAAAAATTAATCCATAGAATAAAAGTTTGTGTAAGATCAATTCATGAATTAGCTGATTGTTCTTCTGTCTTAGTTATTAGTCTTTCTTTGTCTCTTCCAAATTTAATGTTATCCTCCTTACAAAATAGTTCATTTTAACCATTGTCAATTCTATTAGTACTTTTTTTAAAATTCATTTTAACTCAACAAACATTATTTAAGTGTCTACATGAATGTGTGTGTGGGTGTATGTGTATGTATAAATATAAACAGGCAAATGGTGCAGTGGACTTGGAATCAAGAAGACTTTCCCTCAAAATAAATAAATAAATAAATAAATAAGACTTTCCCTTCTGAGTTCAAATCTGACCTCAAACACTTACTAGCTGTATGACTCTAGACAAGTCACTTAACTCTCTGTGCCTTAATTCCTCATCTGCAAAATGAACTGGAGAAGGAAATGGCAAAACACTCCAGTATTTTTGCAAAGAAAACCCGCAAATGGGGTCACAAAAAGTCTGACTGACATAACTGAACAATATATGTAAATTACATATACATTATTCCCTTCCATATAATCAATATATACATATATACAAATATATTTTAAGAACTGTATTTCCTTGTGATTGATTTCTTTTATAGTCTTCTGTGTTCTTTTCTTATGCATTAAAAACATTATCTGAAAAGGGGTTCATAGGTTTTGTCAGATTGTTCACGGGGTCTATAACTCAAAAAACTCCTTTCCTAGAAATTCCATTGCTAAGCTGACTCAAACTTGAGCTCCATTCGTCCACAGGTATTTATTAAGATTCAATACACATTCAAGAAAGGCAGGTGGGGAGTAGGAAGAGAAAACTGGTTATGGGGCATAGGGGAAGATTGGGAAGTAGGGAATTAGGGGATATAATAATCACATGTTAGAATTAAAAAGAGTCTTAGAGAAAACCCCTCATTTTACAGATGAGATGTGACTTTTGAAACATCATCAAGTTAGTTCTTCATTGATAGGGCCAGTGATTAGAATCCAATTTCCTGACTTCCATTTTCAGTACCCTTTCCATTCTCTCTCCTCCTACTATTGGCTATTGAAGAGTTAATGACCAGGGGCCCCTTCAGGCCTCAGACTCATCTCTTCACCTAACTGTGCTCTCCTTTGGTAGATATCTAAGGCTCACAGTTATTCCCATATTACTAAGGAACTAGGGTAATGTAAGATTGAACATAACCTGAAGGTGAGAATGACTGATAGTGTCTCTCTTAACTCTCAGGGATATTTATTAGCTCAGACTGATTTTGAAGTACAATAATTTTAGTCACTGTGGAACAAGGCTCCACACAGAGGCCACACTCGGCCCAAGTTGCCACAGAAGGGGTAAGGAACCTTCCCTTAAATCATATATGTGAGTCATTGTATTCTATGTAAGGCTAATTTGAAAAGAAAAGATCTTTGTGACAGGTGAGAAAGGATGAAGGGGAGAAAGAAAAAAAAGAACTTTCTCCCCTGAAACTTCTTCCCTAATCAAACTTCTTTTTAAAGAATGACATTAGCTGCTATTCTACTTTTTGTACAACCTCTTTCCCCACTATAACCAATTTTTTCTCTAAATCTCCCCCACAAGCCATCCAGGGAAGCTTGTGCCCCTTTTTTACCTTCATGGTCTGATTTTCAACTCCTTCCTACCTCACAGAAATGAGCCCTGTCCAGACTCCTAAAACCTAGTAGCAGGTGTATCTGCTAGCCTTTCATGTCAAAAAGCATTTGTTAAGCAATTACAATGTGCCAAATACTCTGCTAAACACTAAACACAAATACAGGCCAAAAGTAAGTCAGTACCTGCCTTCAAGGAGCTTACATTCTAATGGAAGGAAGGAAGTGAAGATAGCTCTTGGAGCATGAGAAAGTCAGGAAAGTCCAGCATGGAGGGGGATTGTAGTAACACCCAGGCTGCTAAAAAAAAAATTAAAGGGCTTGGATTTCTTCCAGCTCTTTGGAGGATCTAGGAATCTTTCTAGACTACTCAGAACATCTTGTTCTATGTAGTTTTTTTTTTTTTTTCTCCTCCCCAACATTCTCCCAGATAAAAGCAGACTTGCTTGGTGTAGAAAATAGGGCACTGGACTTAAAATCAGGAAGATGTGAGTTCAAATGCCACTTCATATACAAACTACTTGAGTGAGCCTGGGCAAGTCAGTTAATTTCTCTTTGTCTCAATTTCCCCATTTGTAAAATGGAAAGGCTGAACTCTATGGCTTCTAGGTACCTTACACCTCTAAATCCATGATCCTCTGACTTGCTTGGATTGAGGATATACAAGTCATTTGAATTCAGACCATTTCTGTTGCTCAACACTTATACCTAATTACCAGGTGTTTATATATAAAGTTTGTAACTATTGCTAAAACTTTATCAGATTCACTCCTGTGTAAATTTTACTTGATTACAATACTTCATTCTACTTGTTTCTGCTTATTCAACCAATCTGTTCCTATATAGTATGGCTGTCTTATTAAGAACTTTTTAAAAGTTAGAGACAATATGGATGAATTTAGTAATCTGATTGGTATTAAGGACTAGATAAAGAATTTATTAATTACTTAATAATAATTAACTAGCATTTACATAATGTTTACCAACTGTCAAGCACTGTACTAAGTACCTACAATTATTATTTTATTTAATCCTTATAATAAACATGGGAAGTAGGTGCTACTATTATCCCCATTTTACAGTTAAGGAAACTGAGATAAACTTGTTTCTCCAAAGTTTTATAGCTAATAAATGTATAAGACTGGATTTTCAAGGCTGATTCACAAGTGAATGCTCTAGTATTTTTGTTTGTTTGTTTTTTTGTGTTTTGCTGAGGCAATTGGGGTTAAGTGACTTGCCCAGGGTCACATAGCTAGGGCATGTTAAGTGTTTGGGACCAGATTTGAACTCCTCCTGACTTCAGGGCTGGTGCCCTATTCACTGTGCCACCTAGCTGCCCCTTCTAGTGTTTTAGATTATAGATATCCTCCTCCTCCTCCTATTAGGTCTTCTTAAACCCCATTTGTCAACAGCAATCTTTAAAAGTGCTATAGTAGATAGAATACTGGGCTTGGAATCAGAAAAACTCATTCTCATAAATTAAAATCCAGCTTCAGAAACTTGCTAGCTGTGTGACCCTCGGCAGGTCATGTAACCCTGCTTGCCTCAGTTTCCTCATCTGAAAAATGAACTGGAGAAGGAAATGGCAAACCATATCAACATCTTTACCAAGAAAACCCCAAACTGGGTCAAAAAAGGATGAACATGACTAAAAAACAACACAAAAATTAGAAGAAACAGAATAGTATTTTTACAACCTTTGCAGTTTTGCCCAAGGTTAAAAATTAGGAAGCATAAAAAATTATTTTTTAAAAAATAGTTTGGGGGCAGCTAGGTGGAGTAGTGGAGAAAGCACCAGCCTTGAAGTTAGGAGGACCTGAGTTCAAATCTGGTCTCAGACACTTAATACTTCCTAGCTATGTGACCCTAGGCAAGTCATTTAAACCCAACTGCCTCAGGAAAAAAAAAGTTTATTTTAATTTTGAACTTAAATATCATATAAGATTAGTATTCCCACATATACAATGGAACCCAAAAACAGAATTATACGTGAAACTGATTTTCTATTAGGTACAGCTTGCTTTTTCCTAAGTATGTAAGTTCAATATTTATTTTCCAAAACTGTCCTATTTATCTGTAATTCCTTTTAGACTTCCTTTTGTTTTGTTCTGTTCAGTGCATTTAAAACTGCTTCAAAAACCTCTGGTTTGGGTTTTTTGGGGGGTTAAGAATGGGGGAAAGTTTAAAGTTCTTCCTAGCCCTATCTCTACTTTAACCCATAAGAAAAAAAAAAGCAAAAGAATATCCCCATTCAAATATTCTCATATTAAATATGCTTAGTCAAATGAAATAAATTCTCACACTGATCAGGTCCAAAAATGCAAACCACAGTATTTTAGAATTGGAAAGGAATTCTCCAGCTATTTACTCCAATACACCTCAAAGGATTATCTTCTATGTGAATCCTACCTTACTTAAAGGGGAATCTACCTCTTTCCAAGACAGCAGATTTCCTTCCTTCCTCCCTTTCCTTCCTTCCTTCCTTCTTTTCCTTTTTCCTTCCTTCCCTCCTTCCTTCCTTCCTTCCCTTCCTCCTCTCCCCCTCTCCTTCCATCCCTCCCTCCCTCCTTCCATCCCTCCCTCTCTCCCTCCTTCCATTCCTCCCTCCCTTCCTTCTTCCATCCCTCCCTCCCTCCTTCTTTCCTTCCCTTCCTTCTTTCCTTCCTTCCTTCCTTCCTTCCTTCATTCCTTCCTTCCTTCCTTTCCTTCCTTCCCTCTTTCCTTTTCCTTCTTTTCTTCCTTCCTTCCTCCCTTCTTTCTCACCCTCTGTTGAGCATGCCATCTTGTGTTTTTATCAGAGCCAAAGTACCACACACATATATCCCAGTGTCACCTTCAGGATATATAATAAGTCACATCCAATGATGCCCTTAGAAGTTTAGACCTTTCCAACTGCCCTTCTAGTGAACTTTCTTTTATGTGTTGTCTTCCTCAATTAGAGTATGAATTCTTGAGAACATAACAGAAGCTACCTGGCTTTTTCTACTTGTTTCTCAAGCTCTATAGTGCTTGGTATATAGTAAATGCTTCATGAATGTTTATTCAGTCATTCTGCTTGACACTGAACCATTAACCACTCTGAGTTCAGCTGTTCAAACAGTTCCAAATCCATCTAACTGTAGTATTTCATTATTGTCTAGCTCACATCAGTCGATCAGTGGATTGAATAGTGTAAAATATTTTTCTAAAATCTAAACAAACTATATTTGCAGCACTTCCATATGTTAGTAGCCCCATTTAAAAAAAATGGGATGATGGTGGTGGTAGATGAGACTCTCAGGGGAAAATGTGAAAATTCTCTGTTGCTCAGACATCACTTAAATTCATCTCTTGTTTACTTCTGTTGTTGCTGTTGTCCAGTCATGTACTCTTCATGAACCTTTGTGGGGTTTTCTTATCAAATATACTGGAGTGATTTGTCATTTCCTTTTCCTGCTCATTTTACAGATGAGGAGACTTTGGCAAACAAGATCACACAGCAAGGAGGTCAGATTTGTACTCACTAAAATGAGTCTTCCTGGTTCCAGGCACAGCTTTCTATCCATTGTACCTCTTACTTCCATTACATCCTTCTAATCAAATTGGACTTCTCACTATTCCCTGAAAGTGCCTTCTATTTTGTGGCCACTTCATCTGGCATTGAAACACCCATCCCTCTCTTTTCCACTTAATGAAATCCTGTTCCTTAAACTGGAAGTGTTTTTTTTTTTTACTTTAAATTTTTTTCTTTTTATTTTACTCTAAATTCTCATGGAATTTTGTTGTTACTTCCTATTATGCCATTTATTAAATGTGTTGTTTCCTTGTTGTTGTTCATTTCTAAAAAGATACTTGTAAACATGTATTAGCTTCTTTCCTTGACTGGAAGCAACTTGAGTATTTGCCATACTTGTCTCTGAATCCCCATCACTCTTTGGTGTCCAACACAGTGTACTAAATCAATGCTAAACAAAATGACTAAAGGTGAACTCTGGCAACCATACAGGAAAAATACAAATAGTCTTAATACTAATTGGCTGTTTATTCACACACACACACACACCCTCCTGCTAATGCTAATACTAAAGTTTGGAAATTCTTCTTTGACCCCTATGATACTTGCATTTCCTCTATCAGGTGGTCAACCTCCAGCAGCAAGAACTTTTTTTTTTTTTTTGGCTTTGTTTTTTTTCTAACACTAATTGTTTTTTTTTTTTAATGAAATTTCTAGAGCACTTTTTTTTTTTTTTTTTTAGTGATTTAGACTTTTTAATTAGGAAGGGCAATTAGAATGGCCACTGTGTCCTTGCTACAGAATCTCTTTAATGAAGCTGACTTAGCTGTAGATAAAAGAGGTACTTGAATCCCAGTCTAGCTCTGTCCTCTATTCACCCCTATTTGCTCATTGTGTTTATTTGGCAGACCAAGGTGAGCTGGGAAGGTGACAAACTCCAGTGTGTGCAGAAAGGTGAGAAGGAAGGCCGAGGGTGGACCCAATGGATTGAAGGCAATGAGCTGCATCTGGTACGTTCCTGAAGCACAGGCTAAGTACCTGCCATTTGTTTTGTTTTGTTTTTTCTTCCCACAATAGCAGTTGTCACAAGGTATGTGGCCAGGATGGAATGGGGAGAAATAAGCATTTTGTTTCTAAAGTAGGGAACCCAGGCAGGTAACAGATAAATTATATTAACTCTACTTTCAACTTCATTATATTCACTTTATGTATTCTGAAATACATAAACATGTTCTAGGATGGAATTTTAGTTAACCTAAATGTGTTTAGTGTCAGAGGCAAGGTTGTATGGCTCCCTAGCTGACATATTAATGATTACTGTGTAATGCAAACTAAAATTAGCACAGCTTGAGTTTCAGAGGGCAAAGAGCTGAGATTGCATCATATGGAGAAAAAGACTTTTTTCTCCTTGTTTTTTAAGACCTTCCTCACTGAGTATACAACACAAGGCCCACAAAGCTGTGGATTCTTTTTTGGGGGGTTTTGTTTGTTTGTTTGTTTGTTTAAAAAAAAACAGTTTGGTGTAAGGGAAAGAGCAACTGGTCTTGGAAGTAGAAGTCTCAACTTAATTACTTACTAGTCATAAGACTGAGCAAATCACTTCATTTCCTGAGCCTCAGTTGTAAATTGGGAACAATAACAATAACAATAATGGCATTTATGCATCGTATTTGCTTTCCAGGAAATGAGGGTACAAGGTGTCATGTGCAAGCAAGTCTTCAAGAAGGTACAGTGAACTCAGCGTCCAGAAGAAGGGCAGAATTGAAATGTCCGTCTGACCCCCATCACTTCCTGCTGTTAGAGGGCCAGGAATTCCTGACCACTTAGAGAGCCTAACCATCCTAATGCACCTGTTGTCAGAGTCTATCCCTTGCTCTTTTTCATATTTTCTTTATTAAAAAAGAAATCATTACAAATAAACATTAACATTGTCAGACATTTACATGAAAAAGTGAACACTCTCGTATACAGTTTTTTTTGGTCTTTCAGTCGGTCAATGAGCACTGTGTTGTCTATTATGTACCACACTTTGCTAAGTTGTAGAGATACATATCAGGATAAAAGCAATCCCTACTTGAGGAGCTCACAGTCAAATGGAGGTGACAGTATGCAAACAGTTACCTACATAAATACATGGATGTGTGTGTGTATGAATGTATATTGTCAATTTTTTTCCAGAGTTAATCTAAGAGTGAGGTTGTATCTGTGGGTTTATTCCTTCTAAAAAAGCAGACATACACATGGGAACACAGTTAGTACTGGGCTTGGGAGTGGGCATAGAAAGTAGGGGTTATAAAGACAAAGATCACAAGGTGGGGGTGTAGTTGCCTAGTGATCTGAGCAGGTTATTAATATAAAAGTCACAGATTAGGGGATGGAGGGAATCACATCGTGGTCTTCTCAGATTATTCCTGGTCTAGGCTGTTTTTCAGAAGGCAGATTTTGCCCTCAGCAGGTTTGGTCACTGGGCTGGGGGGGTCACCATGAGCCAGTCTGAGTTGGTTCTGGTAGTAGCAGGGGGAGTTCCAGATTCAGCATGTGAATACTGCAAGGAATTTCTGATGTGTCCAGCTTAGGGAATGGAGCCTGCTTGGCTGATTCTGATTTCCCAGGTCAGTCTGGGCTCCTTTGGATAGTAGGGGAGATTTAGTAAATTAAAGTGTTTAGTAAAAATCATTAACTGTCAATTTCAGAATATATATATATATATATGTATATATATATATATACATATGCATAAATGGTAAACTGGATATAATTTCAGCAGTTAAGGGACCTATAAAAGGTCTTCTGCAAAAGGAAGGGTTTGAGCTGAATCTTTATAGAACTAGGGAATCCAAGAAAAAGAGGTAAAGAGGGAGAGCCTTCTAGACCCATGGAAAGGCAGAGTTGGGCAGTGGAGTGTCACATTCTAGAAACAACATTAAGACCAGTATTGATAGATCATAGAGGACATAGTGGAACTCAAAGTATAAATAATTTAAGAAGGAAGGAAGAAAGGGGCAAGATCATTAAAGGCTTTAAAATCTGGAGATTTTATAGCTGTTCTGAGGGTGAGAGGGAGCCACTAAAGTTTGTTGAGTAGAGAGTAACATGGACAGACCCTGGATTGAGGAAGATTGCTTTGGGGAGGATAGACGGGAATGGGACAGGAAGACCACCAGCAGACTATAGTCTAGGAGTCAGTTGAGGAGGGCCTGCTTCAGGTTATGTGAATAAAGAGAAGGCATTCATAGAAGGGAAGGTGGGAATGATAGAACTTGGCAACAGATTGAAGATGGTAAATGTGAGTAAGAATCAAGGATATCACTGAGTTTGCAAACTAATGGGGAAGTTTGGAAGAGAGAAGAGTTCAAGAAAGTCGATTACCCAATTGGAGATGTTATATATCTCTCTAGAGCAAGGCTGCTTAAACTTTTTCTACTCATGACCCCCTTTTTGCTGAGAAATTTTTTCATGACCTTGGGTATATAAGAATGAAAATCAAACATTTGCTAATAATAAGTCATAACTTAATTACCCCCACATTGAATTATAAGTACCCATATGAGGTTGTAAGCCACAGTTTAAGAAGCTGGACCTAGAGTTAGAAAAAAACCTTAAAAATCATGTAGCCTGATCCCTTTATTTTATTGAGATGGGGACTAAAGCCTAAATGAGTTAAGACACTTTTTCAAGATCATAAAGGTACTGAGAGTAGGATTTGAATTCAGGGCCTTTAAATCTAAATTTACTAATTTTTTTGTCACATCACACCATTCTTCAAGGAATAGTTCTGACTGAACAAAAACTTGAACCATGGACCTTTACTTTACAAGTTAGTGGTGCAGATGAAACAGTAAGTACTTTTGGAGTTTAACATGGGCTGGGAAGGTTTCATAAATCTGAAATGATTTCATCATAAAAAGATCCTGATCGGGGCAGCTAGGTGGTGCAGTGGATAGAGCACCAGCCCTGAAGTCAGGAGGACCTGAGTTCAAATCTGGTCTCAGACACGTAACAGCTGTGTGACCCTGGGCAAGTCACTTCACCCCAATTGCCTCAGCAAAAAAGCAAAAAAAAAAAAAAAAAGATCCTGATCAAGGCAAGATCTCAGGCAAGACTAGCCTTATAAAGAGGAAAAATGGGCAGCTGCCTACTTGATCCTTTTTTCCTTCTATTTTTGTTGCTGCTTTTTTGCTGTTCTTCACATTATAGTCATTTCCCCATACACCCACCCACACTGGACCTTCCCTTGTAACAAAGAAAAAAATAAGCAAAACTAAGTGATCTGCTGTATATTACAATACATGTAATATTTCATAATTCTACTAAAATTAGGGATGTTTCATCCTCTGTTCTCTCAAATCAAGATGGTTTATTGCAATTAATTTAAACATATAAAGATAATTTTCAACATTCAGTTTTGTAAAACTTTGGGTTCCAAATTTTTCTCCCTCCCTCCCTTGCCTCTCTCTCCCCAAGACAGCAAGCAATCTGATATAGGTTAAATACATGCTCTCCTTTTAAACATATTTCTATATTTATCATGATGTACAAGAAAAATTAGACCAAAAAAATGAAAAAGATAAATACAAACAAAAAAGTGAAAATCTTATGGTTTGATCCAAATTCAATTTCTATAGTTTTCACTCTGAATGTGGATGGCATTTTCCATTCCAAGTCTATTGGAATTGTCTTAGATCACTGCATTTCTGAGAAAAGCTAAATGTAAGTTGATCATTACATAATTTTGCTGTTACTGTGCACAGTGCTTTTCTGGTTCTGCCCATTTCACTCGGCATCAGTTCATGTAAGTCTTTCCAGGCTTTTCTGAAATCTGCCTGCTCATCATTCCCTAGCTGATGGGCATCCAATTAGTTTCCACTAATTGCCACTACAAAAAGGGCTGCTACAAACATTCTTGCATATGTGGGTCCATTTCCCTCTATGATCTCTTGGGGATACAGATGCAGTAGTGTATGCTCTTTTTTTTTTTTTTTTTTTTTTGCTTTTTGCTGAGGCAATTGGGGTTAAGTGACTTGCCCAGGGTCACACAGCTAGAAAGTGTCTGAGACCAGATTTGAACTCAGGTCCTCCTGACTTCAGGGCTGGTGCTCTAACCACTGCACCACCTAGCTGCCCATGCTCTCTTTTCTTAAGCTAGAGTTATATTCTATTGAATTCATTTCCCACAATTTACTTAGTCATTCTCTAAACCTTGGACACCCACCTTGTTCTACTAGTTGTAACTGAATATTTTGTTATTTAGGAGAACTTTCTGCCAAAATTTCTGGAGATATAGAATTGTATCAAAAGGTATAAACAGTTGAGTGATTTTTGTTGTGATTCGAAGTTGTTTTTCAGAACCACTAACCCAATTTAGAGATATAACAACAATGTATTCATGTGCCTGACTTCTCACTTTCCTCCATCACTGACTGTTTCTGTTTATTGTCTTTGACAATTTGAGGGGTGTAAGGCAAAAATTCACAATTGTTTCCATGTGGTTTGTTTTCAACAGCACTAAAAATGTTTCTTATCCTTTCATCCAACAAAACAAAAAAATTCTTTATCCTGATGCCTGAAAGTATTTTAATGAGGTCTCATAAAATTGGATTCTGTGTAAGTAGTAATACCTCATGGGAGAGATATCACAGTGATTTAAATTTATTAATGAGTGATAACAGATCTGAAGAGGTATCATGCAGTGAAACATGTATTCACCTTAGAATCAGAAAACCTGACTTCATTTCAGATATTATATTCCTACTCTTTGGGCAAATTTGAGCGTTTCCTTGGACTTCAGTTTCTCCAGTCATAAAATGGGGTTGGAGTGGAGGATGAGAGTTAGTTTTACATGGCTTCTGAAATCCCTAGATCTACTGGTTTAGATCTCTCTCTGAGATCAAGTTTTGTTGAGGGAATTGGGAGAGAGAAGAGGCTACGAGTAAATTATAGCACATGAAGGAGGAAAAAGAAGATATAAACCATATGGGGAAGAATAAGTGTAGAAAAAGGAGATTCAAGGTAACAAGGGATCATGAAGCTGGAGAGTATGGTGTTTATAGGGCCAGAGTAAGACTTCAGTAACAGCTATCCCAGTTCATGTAGGTTAACTGGGGGAAACTGAAATGGCCTAAGGTCTAAGGAGAGGCAAATGGAGTCATGGAGTTGGAGACCATACAAAAATAAATACACAACAAAGTAAAATGTGGTTGGGAAGAATAGTGTAAATAGAATCAAGGGCCCTGGCTCAAACTTACCAGCTTTCTCGGCCTTAGTTTCCTCATCTATAAAATGAGAGGAATTAGGCTGGATGGCTTTTTAGGTCCCTTCTAGTTCTAGATTCTTAGGAGATCTAAAATGCTCTAAGAAAAGTTGAAAAGTCTTTTATCTGGAGAGATCAAGGTGAACTTCATGGGGCAGGTGGGCATCTAGCATTTAAGCTGATGGAAGCATCCTTAAGGACAGGAAAGATAAGAATAGGAAAAGATGTTTACAGAGTGATTTCTAGAGGGACAACCTGGGCAAAGGTACAAAAACCGGAGAAGTTAGGGCTTCAGTTTACTTATTTTTAAAATAAGAGGGGTATAGTGGACAGATTAGATCAGTGACCCTCAAAGTTTTTGGTCTCAGGACCCCTTTACACTCTTAAAAATTTGTTGAGCATCACCATGATATGGGTCATATCTATTCATATTTGCAGTATTATAAATTTAAATGTCAGCATTATTATGAAAATAGCTATGACCTAATGGACCTTGGAAATATTTCAAGTATCCCCAGAGGTTTCTGGACCACACTACAAGAACTGACCAATCAGATGATCTTTAAGAATCTTTCTATCTATAACATCATATGATTCTGCAATTTTGTTATTGTTCTACTATGAACCTGAATTTGAAGGAATTACTCCGCTAGTTATGTCAATCTTTATTTTCCTTCTCAATTATAGTAGAATAGACAGAAGATCCTGGAGAACATTTTGGTTATTCATTGATCCCAATGTGTATCTCATCTTAGCTTTTCCAAATAGCAAGCTATTGGGAGGACACCAAGAGTGGATCTGTTGCTACTGCTTTTTTTGGTTTTGTTAAAGATGTATTTTTCTTTAAGCTTTTTACTTTCAAAATCTATGCATAGTTTTCATCATTCACCCTTGCAAAATCTTGTGTCCCTAATTTTTTTTCTCCCTCCCTTCCCTTCATCTCACCCTGAGCAACAAATTTTAGGACAGAAAAGGAGAGTTTGGGTCTTATAATCTCCCCCCACTCCACCCCACAGGAAGGGATAAAGTGGGAGAGTGGAATTGTATTGGAGACAAGTCCAATAATTATAATAGGGAGCATGGGATGAGAACCATCTTCTGACCCTACAAGTGACTACTTACCTCTTGGGGTCATCCCATAGGCCCTCCCAGGAGGACTGAGTCCTCATTTTGGAACTCATTGTCCCAGAATTCAGGACCCCTTCTACCAGAACCATGACATACAGGAGAACCTGAGTTCAAATCTGGATTCAGCCACTTAACACTTCCTAGCTGTGTGACCCAGAGCAAGTCACTTAACCCCAATTGCCTCAGCAAAAAAAAAAAAAAAGAAAGAAAAAAAGAAAAAGAAAAAGAAAGAAAAAAAATTAATGGGACATTCTTGTCACCAGAGAGGAGGCAGAATCATGTCCTATCTCCATAGAATGATTGGATCTGAGGAGTAGAAAAGGGTTTGGTAAAACACATGGAAAGTTAATATCAATGCAATGCAAGAGATTCCACAAAACAATGTAATATTTAGCATCATAGATTTTGAACTTGAGGGAGAGCATGACATTTATCTAATTCAAATT
>JAJPUD010000985.1:238105-315299 GCA_023553655.1 Myrmecobius fasciatus | reverse complement strand
ATATATGGAAGGGGGCAGAGTTGCTGATCAAAACAAAAACAATTGCTATTTACCTTTATTCTGAGCCAATCAAGGGTCTAAACAATGACCAAATGTTTGAGCAATAAATATCTGGAAGAAGATTGTAGAAAATTCAATCCCTTCTCTTGCAGTGATTTTATTTCTCCTGAAGTCACTCAAAAGCTTTCTAAAACAGTAACCAACAAAAATCAAAAGAGTGTTTAAGGAAGACAATGAATCATTGTTTCTGCCTGTAGGATGCTTTGGGAGAAAAAGTAGGTTGAAAGGCATTCAGGTGGGAAGCTATTAGGGTGGAGACCAAATAGGTGAGGTCTCTTTAGGGGAAGGTGTAGTTTAAGAACGCTTCTTGGGAAATTCTTCTTCAAATCTAATTTCCATCTAGTGCTCTAAAATGAAGCCAACTTATTCTTATGATCTTAAATACTCTATCTACTTTCTGGCTGTATGGTTAAAGGAACAGATGAAAAACCTGGGCTCAAGGACAAAGCAGAGGAGAAGAAGGAGAAGGCATTGTGAAAGAAGGAAGATTTGGAAGTTGTGAGAGCCAGGGAGTGATTTAAAGAAGAAAAAAATGGAAAAACATGCATGATGAATCAAAGAAGGTTGGCTATGGAGTCAGATGGCCTTAGTTCAAATGAAGACTCTGCCACTTTATGACCTTGAGCTATAATGCTACTGAAGAAATCTGCAATATATTTTCTTTTAGAAAATTTTAATGGTTCTTTGAATAGGATAATAATATGTTGTAATATTTGTAAGAGCTCAAAAAGCCCACCTTACTTTTAAATAGTTGTGGTAATAGCAAATTCTAAATTCTTGGTAAAATTGCATAATTTTTCTAGGTCTCAATTTCCTTACTGTAAAATGAGGGCATGGAACAGCTAGGTGGTGCCAGAGTGTACAGAGTACTGGGCTGGGAGTCAGTAAGTTTTCCTGAGTTCAAATCTGACTTCAGACACTAGCTGTATGATTCTGGCCAAGTCACTTAGCCATGTTTGTCTTAGTTTCTTCATCTGCAAAATGAGCTGCAAAATCAATAAATTTGCTCCAACATTTTTGTCAAGAAAAACCCAAATGAAATCACAAAAAGTCGGTCACAACTGAAAAGATGACATCATAATAAACAGCATTAATAAAATAAGGGCAAAATAAAGAATCCTTAAGGCTCCATCTAGGTTCTCCCAGGGAAGGGCTCTTGTTGTAGGAGACAAGGGATTAAAATTGAAGATATAGGATTCATTCTGAAGGACAAAGAGAAAGGTTTGAGGAATAGGACTCAAACAGAAGGAATGAAGGGGAGACGAAGGGAAGGGCACAAGCTGAAACAAGATCATAGAATTATAGATCTAGGCCTGAACAGGACTCAAAGCAGAAAGAATGAGAAAGAAGTTCTTTAAAAAAGAAAGAAAATGAGTTTATGGGACAAGGTAAGAAGCTAGCAAGATAAATAATAGGAAGTCAATTAAGGTTGACATGATAAAGAGAATAACAACCTCAGAGCTGAAAAACACCCCCCAAAAAACATTTTAAAGCAATTTTCCACTGAAGCTACTAGAAGATTCACAAGTGTCTGAGAATCTCACTTCCACTTTCTAAAAAAAAAGGGACTATTCTGTGTATAATAAGTCTGTGTGTGACTGCTAGTTATACTCAAAGCATAGGCAGGTCTTTTTACACAAGAGAGAGCTAAAGAGCTCAAAGAAAACTTTTCCCTTCTCCAAGCTATTGAGAAAATGGAAGAAGAATCTGTGAAAACAAAGAAGAAAAAGCATATAAAGAGGCAGGGTGGAATCTAAACCTTGCTAGGAGAATAGAAAGCTGAAGAATTTGACAGAAGAAAAAACTAAGAGCTAAGGAGTATCATGTTAGAACTGACTCCAACTACTTGCTGGAATTGATTATTAAATTTTCAGCTTGAGCACTTATACCTCAGAAATAGGCAAATGATTTAAATCTAGGCTTGATTTATTGTTTTATAGATTGTCTAGGTTTAGGAAGGGCAGGTAGGTGACACAGTTGAGAGAGAGCCAGGTCTGCAGTCAGCAAGAATCATCTTCTACTCCCCATGCCTCCATGAAAACCTTTGAAACAAGGTAATATAATGGCCTTTCTCAATCCTTATTCTTCTTGACCTCTTTGTATCATTTGACACTGCTGGCCACTTTCTCCTTCTGGATATTTTCTCCTCTTTGGCTTTTCATGAAACTGGTCTCTTATTGTTCTCTTCCTATAATTCTCAGTTTTCTTTGCTGGTTCTTTAACCATGTCATGCTAACTACTGTGGGCATCTGTCAAGTCTCTGTCTTGGTATCATATGGTATCATATCTCTTTTGATTCTATACTATCTCATTTGGTCATCTCATCAGGTTCCATGGATTCAATTATTTCTTTACAGGTGATTCTTAGATAGAAAGAAAGATAGATAGATAATATAGATATATAAAGCCCTAGTTGTTCTCCTGAGCCACAGTACTCCAGACATTTCCACCTGCATGTCATGTAGGTAACCAATTTCAGCATGTCCAAAAGAGAATTCATTCTCCTTCTTCCCATCTTTCTATTACTGTTAAGGATACCATCATCCTTTAGCTAAGATGAGAGGAAAAGATTATTATAAATGTTAAAGAGGATATGGAAAAACTAAAACACTAATGTATTATTGGTGAGAAAGAAACAAAGCTAAAAGGCATCATCAAGATTTTTGTTGACAAAGTCAAGATCTAAAATATCTTGGCTGGCTGGGACAATAGGCCTAATCTAATAGGATGAATTTTGATATCACTAAATGTAAGTTCTCACATGTGGGTTCAAAAAAATCACCTTTGCAAGGATAATATAGAGAAGGAATTGTGAGAAAGTAGTTACTTAAAAAACTACCTTGTGAATTTAGTGGGCTGCAAAATCAGCATAAGCTAACAATACATGTGGGACCACTATTGGGCTGCATTAAAAGAAATTTGATAGTGTGTTATAATAGAGAACTAATTTGGAAGCAAACAAGACACAGTTTCAAATCCTGCCTCTTACAGAATTCTATCCATGTGATCTTGAACAAGTCCCTTAATCTCTCAATGCTCCAGGGAATTCCCTAAGATTAAAAAGTGTGTAGAAGGTACTGACCTACATGACAGAGAGAATTTCCTCCATGAGGAGCTCCTATATCAATAAAATCATGGGTCCAGTCCCTATCCCTTACTTTAAGTATAGTGTCTAGGACTTGGGAGGAGAGAGAAAGACTAAAAACTGTCCTGGTCAGTCCATAGTTGTGGTTTCATGTGGTAAAGAACTTCATGTTTAGGAATATGAAGATAAGATGAAGAAACTTGGGAACTTTTGTTTTTAAAGAAAATTGGATTAAGGATTGGGGGAAGCACTTCTTATTTGAAGACCTGCCATGTGAAAAAAGTATTAGTTGTTGGGCCTAAGAAGTTAGAGACAGGAACGTGGGCAAGAGATAGATTTAAGTTTGAAGTGAGGAAAAATTTCAAACAATTAGAGATATTCAACAATAGAATGAGCTTCCTTAGGTAGTTCCCTCTTATCAGAGGTCTTCCTAAAAAGATTGGAAGACCATTATTTATAGAAGGAATTCTTATTCAGGTGTGGATTAGATTAAGTAGATTCTAGAATCTCTTTTTCATATTTGAGTTTCTGTGAAATAGGAGGTTATAGCTTCAAGGGATCATGAGATCATATAGTCCAACCCCTTGATTTTATATATGAAGCTCTTGGGGGTAAGGTGTAAGAAGCTTATTCAAGAATGTATAGCTGACTAGAATTAGAGTCAAAAGTGTCTAAGGCCCCAAGACTCCTAATCCAGTACTCTTTTTACTATGTTATCTCCTCATCCTACTCTGTCTGCACTTAGTAAAAATATGACAACCAGTTGGATCTTTAACATTTGAGAACAGTCTCTGGACAGCAACAGGAGAGACTCACATTAACTGAAAACAATTGCTAAATCTGGGAACAGGGGTCTACCTTCCATGCCTTCAGCTATGCAAAAAGAAAATTGCTTTTCACTTCCAGAAATATATCCTAACTACATTTATAAGAACCAGTTTGATGCCCCCTATCTTCATCATGAAAAACCTAATTTTCTTCAGGAAGGTAATTTAGGAACCTTATTTCTAAATTCTAAAGGTCTAAGGTAATATACGTTTGGATTGATTCTTCCACAGAGTTCAGCTCTATAGCAGAACTTCTTAAACTTTTTCTACTTGCAACCTCTTTTCCCCCAAGAAATCTTTATGTGATCCTGGATACATACATATATGCATATACACATATCTCTCTCTGTCTCTCTCTCTGTCTCTCCCTCCCTCTGTGTGTGTGTGTGTGTGTGTGTGTGTGTATATATGTATATATGTATATAATTTGCTGATGATAAATCATCATTTTGTGACACCACCCCCACATTCAGTTACATAACCCTATATGGGGTTTTGACCCACAGTTTAATAAGCTTTGCTATATAGCACCTAGTGTCTTCCCCCTTTAACCCCTCAACTCTGTGAAATTAAGTATTCTTTTCTTTGCTGGTGCCTTGAATTCAGGCCCAGGGAAGACAGGTTTTGTGTGTGTATATACATATGTGTGTATAAACATACACACATGTTTATCTGTATGATTGTGTACATACAACATGTACACATAAATGCATCTATACACACAAAGCATAAATAACATGCCATTTGATATATATATGTATATCCCTCTCTCTATAAAATATCTCCATATAATATATATAACATTATGTAATCAACATAATAAAAATTTAGAAAAAACATGTAAAATATATGTACATATGCATTATTCCCTTCCTTCACTTCTCTTTATGTCCTAGGGCAAGTGTAATTCTAATTTTTATTGTATGTCCTTATGTAATTCTATGGGAAGTGTCTCTTTCCTTATGTAATTCTGTGGGAGGACTCAAGCAGCAGTCACTGATAAAAAATGACCTGAGTTTATCCTATAGCAATGTGTCTAGATGTGGTTTTAAAATTCATCTAAGTTTGGCAATAGAGTAAACAACAAGACATGATGTAACACATTCATGAAGTCATAACATCTGAAGATTATAGATTTAGTGATAAAGGTAAGATTAGAGATGAATGAGTCCAACTCCCCTTCATTCCCCATTTTATAAATTAGGAAACTGAACTGCAAAGAAATAAATTATTTTTTCCTCAGTCTTACAACTGTGTCAGAGTTGGGATTTGAACCCAGGTCTTCCTAATTACCAAATATATTATTGCATTTTTTGCCTGAGAGATTGAGAAGATGAGGGGCCATAATATTCCATAATCTTAAATCCTCATAATATTCCTTTTTTCTTGACAGATGTCCCCAACAGTAAGATGCATTGCTGACCCATTTCCTTTTAATTTTTTTTTAATTAAAGCTTTTTATTTGCAAAACTTATGCATGGATAATCTTTCAACAATGACCCTTGCAAAACCTTTCTGTTCCAAAATTTTCCCTCCTTCTCCTCACCCCCCCTAGATAGCAAGTAGTCTAATACATGTTAAATATGTTACAATATATGCTAAATCCAATATATGTATACATATTTATACAGTTATCTTGCTGCACAAGAAAAATCGGATCTAGAAAGAAAAAAACCTGAGAAGGAAAACAAAATGCAAGCAAACATCAACAGAAAGTGTGAAAATGCTATGTTATGGTCCACATTCACATCCTTCTCTCTGGGTATATATGGCTTTCTTCATCACTGAACAATTGGAACTGGTTTGAATCATCTCATTGTTGAAGGAAGCTATGTCCATCAGAATTGATCATCATATAGTTTTGTTGCTATGTATAATGATCTGGTTCTGCTCATTTCACTCAGCATCAGTTCATGCAAGTCTCTCCAGGCCTCTCTGAAATCGTCCTGCCAGTCATTTCTTACAGAACAATAATATTCCATAATATTCATATACCATAATTTATTCAGCCACTCTCTAATTGATGGGCATCCACTCAGTTTCCAATTTTTAGCCACTACAAAAAGGGCTGCCACAAACATTTTTGCACATGCGGGTCCCTTTCCCTCCTTTAAGATCTCTTTGGGATATAAGCTCAGTAAAAACACTGCTGTGACTGTGACCCATTTCCTTTTGCCTAGTATCTCTAGATATCTTATAACTGAAATCTTTGAAAATTTGTCCTCTAGGAAATATAGCTTGATGAGCAAAAAAGGCCAATATTCTATTTATAATCCAAATTTCAAGTCAATAGGACACCAATGTTAATCCTCTCAGTTGCAATTTTAAGCAACAAAATGGTTGAAAAAACTTGCACAGCAATTAAACTTTGTGCATAAGTCTTGTAAATGCATCACATCCACTCAGACATTAACAGAAGAAATAAAAGAACAAATGGTGGTGTGTTTTATTTTTTTTTCTTTTTCAGAGCTTGGTGGTTCTTAACCTTTATACACTAATTGTCTTCTAACTTTCTTTTTAGCTTCTGGCTAAAATTCTATACTTTCCTTTGTAGCTCTTTCTTGACTTAGAATTTAATGGACACATTAATAGAAAGCTAAATAGAATCATATTTTAAAGACCCACCATTATTATAACCAGATGAATAGTGGGGGCCATGAGTGCTCTGATAGTTATTAAGTAAGAATTGGTTGCAATTAATTAAGTCATTTGTGTGTTTATGTGTGTGTATAAGAGAGAGAATCACAAAGAGAAAAAGAGACAAACAGACAGACACACAGAGAGACAAAGACGGAGAGAGACAGAGAGAAACAGAGAGAGAGACAGAGAGAGAGAGGAGGAGGAGGAAGGGAGAGAGAAAGAGAGGAAGGAAGGGAGGGAGAGAAGAGATAGAAACAGAGACAGAGACAGACAGGAGAGAGAGACAGAGACAGAGGGACAGAGACACAGACAGACGGAAACAGAAAAAGACAGATAGACAGAAGAAAGATACTCTCTCTGTACTCTGTACCTCTGTGTCTGACACAGAGATACAGAGAAAGAGAGAGAAGAGAAAGAGAGAGACAGAGAGACAGAGAGGAGGAGGAAGGGAGAGAGAAAGAGGGGAGGGAGAGAGACAGACAGAGACAGAAAGAGAAAGAGGCAGAGACAGGGAAAGAGAGACATACACAGAGAAGGAGGGAGGGAGGCAGAAACAGAGACACGGAGATACAGAGAAATAGACAGAGAGAGAAGAGAAAGAGAGAGAGAGACAGAGAGGAGGAGGAAGGGAGAGAAAAAGAGAGGGAGGAAAGGAGGGAGAGAGAGACAATCAGAGACAGAGAGAAAGAGGCAGAGACAGGGAAAGAGAGACACACAGAGAAGGAGGGAGAGAGGCAGAGACAGAGACAGAAACAGAGACATAGAGAGACAGAGACAGATAGAGACAGAGACAGACATACAGACAGAGGAGAGGGAGGGAGAGAGACAGACAGACAGACAGAGACAGAGGCAGAGAGAAACAGAGACAGAGGGAGAGAGACAGAGAGAGAATGAGAACAAGGGTAGAAGTGATATGAGCCATTACTCATCTGTCAGAGGTTCAGAAGTAGAATCTGGAAAAAAAATGCCCAGTTTCTATTAGACCCAAGGCATGTCAGTTTTCTTTACCACATTAATGAGTTAGGGAAAAGGAAGGTCCTGAAATAGGATTTAGTGGGTGGGGACACAGGTTTCCAAGTTGCCCTGATCTATGTCTTGCCCCTGGACCCAGATACCTCCACAGGACAAATCGAGGCTGGTGACTTTGCACAGCCCTACTCCCTTACTTCAGTCCAATTCACTGGCATGTCATGGCATCCCCTCCCTAATTTCATGGCTCTCTTTGAGAAAACGGGACAAACAACAGAAGCTTTGTCTAGATGGAGGGAAGGGATGAGAAACAATGGAGAAGCCAGGCTTTGGGTAGGGGATCATAGTAGCTAATACCTCTCTCATGGTTGCATGCGGCATCAAGACCCATTCTAGGTCCACAATGGACACCAGTCTAGAGGCCATAAAATAAAGAATCAACTACACATATGGACAATGCTAACTGCTGGAGGAATTAAAGGAATTACTTCAAATCAACTAGGACAATCAAAGACATGAGTCTGCTTCCAAGGCTGAAATTTCAAGATTGTAGGATCATATATGAAGAACTGGTTATCTCTGAGGTTATCTAGTTCAACTTCATGATTTTACAGAATTAACCCTTAAAGAAGCTAACGTCCAGATTGGGGAAATGATCCATTGAAGAGTGCAGAGATGAGTGGCAGAGTCACACTTCCTTTGCCACAAATCCAGCTCTCCTCCCATTGCAGACTAAAGGAATAAATGAGAAAGTAGATTTGAGAAGGACTGAGATCCACGTGATTTTACCAACCCATACCCCTTGGCTAGAATTCCTAGTAGCTAAATGGCACAGTGGATATAGTTCCAGACCTAGAATCAGGAAGACCTGAGTTAAAACTGGTCTCAGGCACTTACTAGCTTTGTGACTGTGGGCAAGTCACTTAATCAGGTACTGTTTGTCTCAGTTTCCTCACCTAAAAAATAATTTGGAGAAGGAAATGGCAAATAACTCCAGTATTTTTGCCAAGAAAACCTGAATGGAATCATGAATATTTGGACATGATTGAAAGCAATTCAACAAGAGCAATAACACTGGGGAATAACAGGCCTCTGGCCTCCTCTACAAGCCAAAAAGGTTTCTAGTCTAGAAAGAGATGGCTTCAAGCCAACTGGGGCCACAGTGAACCAAATTCTAGGATTTCCTGCTGGAAGAGAAAAATGGCTCCGCGGTGTGAGAAATGACTTTTCTCTTCCAGGCATATTAAAAACACAGACTCAGCACTGGTGAGGATCTTAAAATTCATCTAATCCAAACATTTCACTTACAAGTGAAGAAACAGAGACCCAGAGAAATTGTAAAATTCCCTTAAGTTACACAGCTAATTGGTGAGAGGGAGCCTAGATAAAATGCAATGTCTCTTGGCTGCTATATTGATTGATTGAAGGAGAGGGAGAAAGTGACCTTATGCATTATGTTTCAGGCAGCTTGC
The DNA here is from genome assembly GCA_023553655.1 of Myrmecobius fasciatus. Classification (NCBI taxonomy): domain Eukaryota; kingdom Metazoa; phylum Chordata; class Mammalia; order Dasyuromorphia; family Myrmecobiidae; genus Myrmecobius; species Myrmecobius fasciatus. Next base: position 306,246 of record JAJPUD010000985.1, on the reverse strand, counting down.
TGCAATGGAAGTAAGTCTGAGCCTGTAGTCAGAGGACTAAGCTCAAATCCTATCTATCAAAGTTACTACCTGTGAAACCTTAAGCAAATCACAACTTCTTTGGGCCTCAGTTTCCTTATTTGTTAAATTAGGACCAAATGTCTTCTGAAGTCTCTTCCAACTCTGGACTATATCTGATGTATTTGACTAAATCTACTGACCATTTTTAGAAGGTCTTCATAGACATTCTGGTAGGCCCTGGGATTGAGAACCTTTGATTTTGATACTGCTACATCCAAGCCACATTTTTCTCATTGATGAGAGAAGGAATTACTTATACCACAGAACTAAGACAGAAATAGTACAGCAAGTAGCAAATTTCTTTAACTCATCTAAGTAATCTAACAATAGAATTTCTTCCCACTGTTTCCTGAAACAAATACTTCCTAAAGGACCTGTGGAAAATGGAACCTCTCCATTGCTTCCTTTGGAATATGGATCAGAACTTCCATGCATAATCACCTAGGCTATTTTTGCTTTGGAATCTTTAGAGCAGAACGAAACAAAAGTTTCCATCTCCAATGAGAATGGTGTCACTTGGACTTGAAGCCTGCAAAATTGTGATTGGAAATTGATGGTGCAAGCTGTCCATCAACTCATTCCTAGTGTCCTTATGGCTTTTGGGGATTTTGTGATATAGGTTTAAACCAATTATTTGGTCACCATAATTCTCTTCTACTCTCTTTGTCTCTGTCTCTGTCTTTCTGTCTCTGTTTCTCTGTTTTTAGAGGATCCCACAACATTTTCAACCAATAGAGAGTTCAGAGAGATTCATCCTTCAATGAGGTAAAAGATAAACTATATTTGAGTCCAGTGGAGGATATGGTCCCTTGATGTTTAATAAGATGGTGACAGCTTATGTCTTTTCTCTCAAGAAAAATAGATAGATTGTTCCCATGTGTAAAACAAGCAATGAAACAAACCACTTACCTTAGTTATGGCCAGATTGGACACAAAATAAAGCTATATGAGCCAATATCACATAGTCAGTTATTACCAACCTGAAAATAGGCAGGAAGCCAGCAGCAAAAACTGTATCCAAGTTCCAGAAATATTTTTCAGCATTTGCCAGCAATGTTTGTGTGAATATTAGGGTCCAAAGAGGCAAAACAGATAAGCATGGTCTAATATCTGGCAAAAGTTCAAGTAACTAGATATCCAAATGGGTTTGAATTTGTACAAATGATCTACCTCCCAAATTGACTAAATTGGCACAAAAACTAAACCTGTGCTCCTTTGAGTCCTGGAGCTAGCTCCAACCCCCTTAATCTTATCAGAGATTCAAATAGGAACAATTCCTCATTGAGGCAAGCACTTTCTGAATTGGAAAAGGTTAAATTTGGAACAATGAACAAAATAAGGAATTTTTCAATCTGGGACATAGCCGGAGATATGCTGGCAAATGTTTAACAGCCAGCTGTCAAAGGTGGGATGGAAGGGGATATACTTTAGACACACATCTAAATTTAATCTGTATCATTAAGTTTTTCTGCATTGCTTTCTTAAATCTAGCCCAGGAGAAAGCTGCATGCAAGCTACAATACTCCAAGAATAGTCCAAACAAGATTAAAATGTAATTGTCAATGAAGCTGCTGTAAACACTTATTTTTTTTTAACAAAATAATGAAACATAAATAATAATGTGTGGCTTTCTAACTGAAAATACAGCCTACAGTAATCCTAATGTGTGGTTTGGTGGCCTCTAGTCTCTATTTGAGTTCCACACCACTGGTTTAGACAATCAATAAAATAATACATCAGGCTATGATTTGTGGTGTTTGTCAGATTCAGAGGTGTAAAGGCTCACACACTAAAAATTTAACAATTAACTTCAAGAGTACAAGTTGTCTCCTACACACACACACCTGATCTAAGGACCAGTCTCTACTTATGTATTGTGAGGCAAAGAAAATTATGGGACATCCAATACTATGACCTATTATCTCAAAATTCAAGTTAAGTCAACAAGCATTAATTAAGTACTTATCATATGAAAAGATTTGGAAGTACATCAAAGCCAGTCCCTGGTTTTAATAAACTTACATGGGGAAAGACAGTATGCAAACAGTCATATATAAACAAGATGTATATAGGATAAATTAGAGATCACATCAGAAGAAAGGCAGTAGCATTTTTCTGCCTGTGATCAAATTCCTTCTTTGATCTTAAATTTTTATCTCTCAGTCTCTTCATGCAAGTCAATGAGTATCTGCTGTGAGCTCAGTTCTGTGCTGGGTTCTGTGGAGGACACAGAAGAGGAAATAAAGATCTGACGCTGGATGATAGCAGTGGAAATGGAAAGGAAGAATTATTGAGAGATAACTGACCAGGTTTGGGACCTGGTAAGTGGAAGTAAGAGGTGAAGGAGAGGGATGAGTCAAGGGCAACAGAAAGTTTGAACTTGACTGGAGGACACCCGCTGCTCCACGGTCTTTTTATTCATCTCCTACTGTTGCTGTTGTTGACAAAAAATTAGGAAATCGGGAAAATAATAATAGCATAATATTCTAAGGTTTTGCAAAGTGACTTACAGACATTATCTTGTTCGATCCTCACAACAACCTTTTGGGATAGATGCTGTTGTTGTTCAGTTGGTCCTAGTCTTAGTCTGATACCCCAGTTTACTTTTTTGGAGTATTCTTGGCAAAGATACTAGAGTGGTTTGCCATTTCCTTCTCCAGCTCATTTTTTCAGATGAGGAAACTGAGGCAAAACAGGGTTAAGTGACTTGTCCAAGATCACACAGCTAGTAAGTGTCTGAGGCCAGATTTGAACCCAGTCCAAAACCTGGCCCTCTATACACTGTAACATCTAGTTGCCCCCATTAACATCTTGGTATGATTTAATTTATTTGCATCTTCCTTTCTATAACAAATTTTGAGAGGGAAATGAAAGATCTAAAGCAAAAGAGAATTGCCCAGAGCAAGGCTTCTGAAACTTTTTCCACTTGCAACCCCTTTTCATCAGAGAATTTTTTACATGACCCTGGGTTTATAGGTATAGGTATACAAATTAAACTTTTACTAATAATAAATCATAATTTCACAACCTCCAGATTCAGTTGTAAGAGCCCATATGGGGTCATGATGAAGCTGGAGCCTAGAGAATTAGAGTGTTTGTTTGACCGGGGGATATCCAGAGGGAAATGAGATGGAGGTAGCCCAAGATGGGAAAGAAAAACAGGAAGGCACTGAAGACAAACTTCTTTTATGTATATAAGAAAAATCAGATCTACAAGAAAAAATCCTGAGAAGGAAAACAAAAATGCAAGCAAACATCAACAGAAAGCATGAAAGTGCTGTGTTGTGGCCCACATTCAGATCCCACAGGCTTCTTCCTGGGTGTAGATGGCTTTCTTCATCACTGAACAATTGGAACTGGTTTGAGACAATTCTTTGTTGCAGAGAGCCATGTCCATCAGAATTGATCATCATGTAATACTGTTGTTGCTGTGTATGATGATCTCCTGGTTCTGCTCATTTCACACAGCATCAGTTCATGCAAGTCTCTCCAGGCCTCTCTGAAAGCATCCTGCTGGCCGTTTCTTACAGAACAATAATATTCCATAATATTCATATACCATAATTTATTCAGCCATTCTCCAATTGATGGGCATCCCTTCAGTTTCCAGTTTCTAGCCACTACAAAAAGGGCTGCCACAAACATTCTTGCACATGTGGGGCCCTTTCCCTCCTCTAAGATCTCTTTGGGATATAAGCCCAATAGAAACACTTCTGGGTCAAAGGGTATGCACAGTTTGATAACTTTTTGAGCATAGCTCCAAATTGCTCTCCAGAATTGTTGGATCTGTTCACAGTTCCACCAACAATGTATCAGTGTCCCAGTTTTACCACATCCCCTCCAACATTCGTCATTATCTTTTCCTGTCATCTTGGCCAATCTGATAGGTGTATAGTAGTATCTCAGAGTTTGTCTTAATTTGCATTTCTCTGATCAATAGTGATTTGGAGCACATTTTCATATGACTAGAGATAGTTTTAATTTCTTCATCTGAAAATTGTCTGTTCATATCCTTTGACTGTTTATCAATTGGAGAATGGCTTGAATTCTTATAAATATGAGACAATTGTTTATATATTTTAGAGATGAGACCTTTATCAGAACCCTTAAATGTAAAAATGATTTTTCAATTTATTGCTTCCCTCCTAATCTTGTCTGCATTAGTTTTGTTTGTATGAAACCTTTTTAACTTAATATAGTCAAAATTATCTATCTGGTGTTCAATTAAGAGTTCCAGATCTTCTTTGGACATAAATTTATTCCATCTCCACAGGTCTGAGAGGTAAACTATCCTACGTTCCTCTAATTTGCTTACAATATCACTCTTTATATCTAGATCATGAACCCATTTAGATCTTATCTTGGTATATGGTTTTAGGTGTGGGTCAAGCCCTAATTTCTTCCACACTAGTTACCAATTTTCCCAGCAGTTTTTGCTGAATAGTGAGTACTTATCCCAAAAGCCAGGGTCTTTGAGATTGTCAAACACTAGATTACTATAGTTATTGCCTTTTGAAGACAAACTTTCTAACCTTACTGAGTGCTAGACTAGTCAGGTGGAAGGACCACTGATGTTGGACCCAGTATACTTGGGCTCTGCCACATATTATGTGTCTTCAGGTAAATCATTTTATCTCTTTCTATGAGCTTCAATTTCCAGATTTGTAAAATGAAGGAGGATTGGACTTGTAAAAGTCCTTCCAATTCAAAAACATAATTTTATTCCATCCTTAGATGGTTGTTGTCAAAGTAGCTGGGGGTTGGGCTGGAGAAAAACTGTTCTTCCCTAGCCAGTTCATGTGTGTTTACAGACACAGACATTATTATGTCTTAGTGATTTGTCCATAAGGTTTATTTGCAAAGAGGGCTGGGGAATTTTACTAGAGGAAGCAATCTCCCTTGTTTGTTTGTTAAACAGCTTGTTTAAAAGCAGTAATAAAACAAAGAAACTGCTTCCAATTTATACCATAATATCATATCTTGACTTCAGCCTGGCCAAGGCTCCAGAGGTCTGAGTAGAAAAGTGATTATAACTGTCTTGAGGAAAAGGAATCCAAGATTAGATAGGAAAAGGAAGAAGATACAGAGGGATTCAGGGAAACATAGACAGACAGAGACAAAGAGACACACAGACAAAAAGATAGAGGGGGGTAAGGGAGAAGAGAGGAGAGGAGGAAGAGAGGAAAAGGAAATGAGAGAAGAGGAGGAGGAGGAGGAGGAAAGAGGGAGAGACAGGCAGACAGACAGAGACAGAGAGATGGAGGAAGAGAAAGAAAAAGAGGAGAGAAAGAAAGGAGAGAGAGAGGGAAGAAAAGAGAAAGAGAGAAGAAGAAGAAGAAAGAAGAAGAAGAAGAAGAAGAAGAAGAAGAAGAAGAAGAAGAAGAAGAAGAAGAAGAAGAAGAAGAAGAAGAAGAAGAAGAAGAAGAAGAAGAAGAAGAAGAAGAAGAAGAAGAAGGGAGGGAGGGAGGGAGAAGAAGAGAGGGAGTGAAGGAGAGGAAGGGAAGGAGGAAGGGAGAGAGGGAGAGAGAGATTGACAGACACAAAAAATAAATCGACAAGATAAAGTGAGATCAATTGAGAGGCAGATAATGAAGACTCACATAGCGATCCATCAGTCACGGAAAACAAGAATACTTACTTCATGTTGACTGATGCCTTTCTTTTGTACACCCCAACTGAGTATTTGAAAGGTATAGGACACAGTTATATTTCCTAGGCATGGATTTATGAGGATTTACCTCAGAGCATTGACATAGAGATGGGGAATGTTGATCCCCAGGCTGTATAAGGCTGGAGAAATCATTTGGTCTGGCCTTGCCAAGGCAACCACAGGTGATGATGAGCTGAAAGATCCCACTGCTTGAATTTTTAAGTTGATAATTTTCTATGACCCTGGTCCACGCCAAGAAGAAACCATTGCTCACTATAGCCCAACTTTTTCTAGGGTTCCAAGTGTTATAGTCCCCACTTACAAGGCAGTCTTCCCTTCCAATCTCAGCCCATGGAGATTAAAACTACATCTCCTCTCCCAGGACACTGTGGTCCAACTATCTTTCAGCGGCTTATTCCTTCCCTCCCATTTCCAACCCCCAGCATGGGCTTCTTGTTACTAGGCTCATTTCCCTAATCTCCCTCTAAAAACCTCTGTCCTATTCTTTGGTGGTGTTAATTGACTTAAAATTCTCTTCAGATGCTTCATTCCTGTTGGAGAGGTTAAGATACAATCTCAAAATGGAACCTCAGAAACAATCGAGACCAATAGAATTCCCTTTGCCTCATACTCAACAAGTGATTACCAGGTCTACTAAGTGCAAATGAGCAGCTAAATGGCACGGTGGATAGAGTTGGGCTTGGAGTCAGTGAATCTAGTCTTCCTGGTTTCAAAGCTGGCCTCAGAGACTAACTTTTTTTTTTTTTTCTGAGACAATTGGGGTTAAGTAACTTGCCCAGGGTCACAAAGCTAGGAAGTGTTAAGCGTTTGAGGTCAAATTTGAACTCAGGTCATCCTGACTTCAGGGCCTCAGTTTCCTCAGCTGTAAAATGAGTTGGAGAAGAAAATGACAAATTATTCCAGTATCTTTGCCAAAAAAACAAACAAAAAACCCCAACAACAACCACAACAAAAACTCAACTCAGAATGATTCATGGAAATTCATCACAACTGAACAACAACAATTAAATAGGAATCAATTACCTTCTAAGAATGGATAGATCTAATTGTTAGAAATTTTCTCTGTACAGTGAATCAGGGTAGTGGCTCAGGTCTTTACATACTTTAGGGAGGAAGAAAGAATTGATCTCAGCTGCTGGTGTTAAGAACAACTTAAAACTTCCACACAAGCAATCAGTTTCCAGAATTATCTCTTTTCTTGATCTTCACACACAGGATTCTCCCCAATCATCAAGAAAATCAGGTTCACTTGCCACCTGCCTATTCTATGCCCTTTCATGTAATCCTCTCTTGTGACCCTGTGACACTGTTCTCAATATTCTTCAATAACCTGATTTCCTCTGGTTTTATCTCTAGGGAGAAGTAAAAGAGAGGTCTTGGCTTGTAGAAATGTCTTTTCTATCATTGTTAAGTGAGCAAACATTTCTTAGGTTCTCAGTATATACCAGGTACCATGCTAAAAACAGGGAGTACAGCTATAAGAAATTGGAAAGACAATCCCTGCCCTCAGAGTGCTTACATTCTAATGGGAGAAGACAACATATAAAAGGAAGCTGAAAAAGATGATAGAGGAGCAGTCCATTTTTGGGGAAGGATAGAGGAAGCCTACAGTGTTAGGATTCAGCAGGAGAAGAATGCTGATAAAGTTAGCAAAATGGAGGTTTTGGGAAGAATCAGCCAATCAGGAGGGACTATAGGGATAGAATATAATTCTGTCAACCTGATAGAACTGGCTTCTAACCTGTGGGTGTCTGTAGCAGAACAGAACAAGCTAGAGACAGTAATAAAACAGAAGTTTAATTGCAAAATGAGGAAAATGGTTAGCAGATAAGAACACTTTTCTCTGAGCCCTCCCTCAATGGGAGGAAGAGGAGCTACAGAATAGAGCTGAGGCAATGTGGGGAAATCTTGGTTCTTATACCTATAATTACACAGTAAACTATAGTCCTGACACAATGAAACAAGTTTGATTCACAGCAGGACTTCATGACAAGAAATAATTCCGGGATTTTTCTGTGGCTGAGATCATCTGGAGGATGAGCACAAAGGATTGTTTGTACGTCAAGTTCAGGGTACAGACTGCTTAGTGGACTTTAGCTCAAGAAAACTGGATGTCCCCTATCATCTTCACAATTTCAATGTGAAAAGTCAAGGTCTGAAGTAAATTTCAAGACTGAAAAAGTTTCTGTGGTTTGGGTAGGGGGAAAAAGTATGGAGAATCAGGAGTGGAGCTTGGAAAATAGTGGATTACAAGTTCCTTGAAGGAAGAATTCATATTATTGCTGCTTTTCCTTCATTTTCAAAGAGGACTAGCAATGTCACCTTGTGGTGTCTTGGCTCATGCATGAATTATATTTAAATGATTATTCAGTATTGATGAAAACCTGAAAATATCATCAATTCATATTATATCTGTCTGGGGATCTTCAATATCTAGTACTCTGCCTTTCACATATTGTTGTTATCATTTTACAGGTGAGGAAACTGAGGCAATCAGGGTGAAATGACTTGCCCAGGGTCACACAGATAGGAAGTACCTGAGACTGGATTTGAATTCTGGAAGATGAGTCTTTCTAACTTCAGACTTGGCACACTATTCACTATTCACTTGATAAATAATTGATAGATTGAATTGGCTTTGAAAGAAAGTCAGGTTTAGGAAGTTCAAGCTCTTTCCCATAGTTTGCATAAACGCTTTTCATTTCAACCTCTTAGAATGCCTAGTTTTTTTTTTTTCAAAGCTCAGTTCTATTATCACCACCTACATGACATTTTTTATTCTGTATCCTTAGAGACTAGCACAATTGTTATTCAGCCATTTTAGTACTGTCAAACTCTGTATGGCCTATTTGGAGTTTTCTTGGCAAGGATGTGGAAGTGGTTTTGCCATTTCCTTCTCCAGATTATTTTATAGATGAGCAAACTGAGGCAAATAGATTTAAGTGACTTCCCCAGTGTCACACAACTAGTAAGTGTTGGAGGACAGATTTGAATTCAAGCCTGGCACTCTATTCACTGCACCATCTAGGGCAAAGTAAGCACTTAATAAATGCTTGTTGATTTTTTGTTTCTGTCCTTATACTCTACATGTCACACTAGATTCAATCCAGAGTCTTATTTGTTGACTTTCTACACAATAAAAAAAATATAGAATCTATGATGAATCGGTTCAAGGCAAATATTCTCTGGATTGCTTCCTCAAAACCCTCTTAGGCAAAAAATTTTAGGAGGAATTTTTCTGCTATTTAAGTGGAGAATGTGTGTATAATCACTCAAATAACATAAACAGAAATTAACAATAAAAATTAACTATATTTTATGGTATATATAATAATCCATACCCATATTTCCCCACCTCTTTAAGGAGGAGGGAGGTATATTTTCTTGACTCTGGGAACAAGTTTGGTTGTTATAATTATATGGTGTTTCTATTTTTATTGTTAATTTCTATTTACGCAATTTTAGTGATTATACACACACACACCATATATATGTATACATACATATATATGTTGTTTTCCTCATTTCATTCCTGATTTCAATTCATCCTGAATCATTCATTTTCTCCAAATCTTTCATACTTGTATTTTATTCAATTTTATTTATTTATTTTTACAAATTTTTAACTCCTCTCCCCCTAACCCCTTGATTCGAACATGTATAGTCAAGAAAAATAAATTATCTGTATTAGTCATATCAAAAAAAAAAAGTCTCAATCTGTACCCTGAGTCTATCATCTTTCTATCAGGAGATGAAAAGGTTGTTTTGTCATGAAGTCCTCTGGAAATGTTGATTCATCTGTGTTAATTAGAGTTCCTAATTTTTCCAAAGTTATTTGACTTTACATATTATTATTATATATTATATTTACACTTATTTATATATATTATATTTATTATATAAATGTTATCCTACTTCTGCTCACTTCACCCTATATGTGCTTGTAAAAGTCTCCTCAGGTTTCTTTGAAATTGTCCCCATCATCATTTCTTATAGAATAATAGTATTCTCTCACATTCACAAATCATAATTTGTTCAGTACTTCCCCAATTGATGGCATCTCCTCAGTTTCCAAAAGCATAATTAAAGAAATTATTTTTTTCTTATCCTATGTACTTCAGAAGGTTTAAATCGGGAAAGGCAGGCTCTTGACTGGCTTTGTCCCAGAGCAAGAAATTTAGAGAGCAGGAAATTGAGAGGATACTGACAAAAGGTGTTCTAAGGCTGTTTCTTCCTCTTTTCACCCTGCTTCTACTATGGCAGCAGTAGTTGCTTCAACCCTAATGTTCTCCTCCCTCCCTCTTATGAAATCTTATGATTTTTTAGCAACCCCATGTAAGTCAAATCCACGCCCTTACCCTCTCCCTTTCTACCTCACCCCCAAGAACTACTTGCTATTTGTACAGAAATTGTTAGTTACTGTTAGTTCCCTAGCCTCAGCTCAAAAGTTTTAGTTATAAATGATCAGTCTATGATTGTCACCTTTGCCCCTTTCTTTCCAATTTCCCTTTGTTTTCTCTAGACTTTTTGGAACTTCAGGGCCATTTTCATGGTTGAGTGGCAATAACTTGGAGGGGCAGTGCATGATGAGATTTAAAAGGAAAAAAAGAAAAAAATTGGAAAAGGCATTTGTCCCCAGCTGCAGCTTCAAGAGGAAGTGCTAACTCTATGGGAACCTTCCCCCTTTCTTCCGCCCACTCCTTTTCAACTAAGGTGGGGACCTTGGTCTTCACTATTAGGTGGGAATAGTATTAAAAAGAATTCACTTGTAGAACCAAGAGAATATTGTACACAGCAACAAGATTATGTGATCAACTATGACAGAGTTGGCTCTTTTCAACAATGAGGTGAGTCAGGTCAATTCCAATAGATTTTTGTTGGAGAGAGAGAGACATTTGTATTCAGAGAGAGGACTATGGTGACTAAATGTGAATCACAACATAGTATTTTCACCTTTTGTTGTTGTTATTGTTGCTAGTTTTTTTTTCCCTTTTTGATCTGATTTCTTTTGTGCAGCATGATAAATGTGGAAATATATTTGGAAGAATTGCACATGTTTAACCTATATTGGATTACTTACTATCTGGAGGAAGAAAGTGGGGGTAAGGAAGGGAGAAAAAATTTGAAACACAAGGTTTTGTAGGGGTGTGTTAAAAGCTAAATTTGCATATATTTTGAAAATAAAAAGCTATTATTACAATTATTTTTTAAAATTCACTTGTCCCAAATCAGCCAAGACTGTCAGTTGAAAGTGACAAGTTAAAGAAATCTCCCAAACCTATCTGTTCCTCTTGTGTACCCCTTGGACAAATAAAAGGAAGCTTTTTAATGGCAAAAGCATAGATGTATTAAATATCCTAAAGAATGTGGTTTTAGAAGCCTTCCTCTAAAAAAAAGTGATAATCTTCCCCCATGCAGCAACAGAGGTTGTCAAAACCTCACTGGATGACAAGAATTCAGAAGTACAATGTCACAGTCAAAGAGAAGTGATAGAAAGTGACTTCTATCAGTAGCAAGAGGATTGGGATTCCCAGTCTTCGTGACTGAAGAGGAAGCAAACCTGAGGCACAAGAGACCTGAGACCATGCCAAGGAGTTATTGGAATTGTGCAGATTTGGGATGAAAGGGCTTTCCAGTTATGAAGTAAAGCAAAATAAGCTCTGAAGTTATATCAATTCCCCACTTTGGAATATGAATTTTTCCAGGCAATGGTTCCCTTTCCTATCAATGTACAATTCTATGAGACCTTATTAATTTCTATATGGGGAAGGAAGAGAAAAATAAGGAGAAATATTTATTAAGGGTCTACTATGTGCCAACCACTGTGCTAAGTAGCTAATAATTATTTTTTTATTTTATTTACATAACAATCCTGGGAGGGAAGTACTAGAGAAGAGAAGTTTGGCTCAGGGTCATACTGTGTCTGGAACTGATTTTGAACTCAGGCCTTGGTGATTCCAGAACCAATATTCTATCCACTGTACCAACTAGCTAAGAATAGGTCTACTACTTGATTTGCCACATTATTTACTTTGTCATAATTTTCCAATTAAAGATTTTATTTGATATATGGCTCTCACCTGGTCTCTTGGTAGAAAATGCATGGGATAGGGGCATGAATACACAATTAATTACCTCTGCATTAAAGCAAAGAACAGTGTGATTACAAAGTATTTTGAGTGCAATATAAGAAAACCTGAGTTGTATTTATTTAACTTTTAAATTTCCTATTAGAGAAATGGGAGAAGGTAACAACTGTCCCATTACTTGAATTATTTACAAGCTGATGTGGCTGAACTAGAATCTTTGGATTAAATAGTTTTGCATTGATCTTGCTCAAATGCAATTATCATTTAATTCTATTAATTTGTTTATCTCTCAATCCATCCCGTTCATATTTTTGACCAACAAATGTTTATTGAATTATTATTGTATTCAAGACATTGCACTAGATACTATGGGGAATAATAAGATGTATAAGACCAACCCTTACTCTCAAAAACTTTATTCTGCTACTTGTAGAAATTAGAGAAATAGTAATACCAATATGTAATTGTATATATAATTGCATGTTACCATTGTCATCAGAATGGGGAAAAGACCATAGAAGTTCAGAGAGTAGAAAGAATAGATTCCAGTTGGTTTTGTCCTAGTTGAATTCATGGAGTAAATTGCATTTGAGAAGGTTCTTGAAGAACAGCTAAAATGTTGATTGGTGAGGCTGATTGGGAGATTATTTCAGGAAAAATTAACAGATGGATAATGGTACATAAGGAAGCACCAGATATATTTGAAATTCAGTAAGTTGTTCAGTTTGACAAGAACACAGAGTTTTGTGAACAGGTGTAGATTTACTGGGGGATGAGATTAAACAACAACTAGTTTGGAGCTAGGCTTTGGAGGATCTTAAATGCTAGTCTAAGAAATTTAGATCTTATTCACTGGTCAGTGGAGAGACATTGTTTATAAAAACGGGGGGTGAGATAATCAGAATTGTGCTTTAGAAACATTAATCTGATAGCAGGTTACAGGATGGATTGGACAGAAGACAACTAGATATGAGGGGACCAACTGGAGATTATCACAAAAATTCATGTGAGAGATAATATGTTTTAGGGTTGTGGAACAGTAGAATTAAAGCTATTTTCATGTGTTTGATTTTTTTTGTTTTGTTTTCAATTGCCTAATTTGATGAGTCTAACAAGCCTAGACCCCTTTACAAGCTAAATAGATTTATACTACTTAGTATTAGACTGAATAGCCCCAAGATGTTCTTTGATTTCTTTATAAGCCTAGGAATGGTATAACTATTCCAAAAAATATATACAGTTTAGTGATTTGGGGGGGGGCATAGTTTTAAATTGTTTTTGAAAATTGTTGGACCAATTCAATGTTTCATCACCAATACATTAGTGTGCCTGTTTTCCCACAAATCCTTCAACATCTATCCCTTTCTTTTTATGTCATCTTTACCAATCTGATGAGCTCAGCAGTATATCAAAACTGCTTTAATTTGCATTTCTCTAGTTATTAGTGTTTTGGAGCATTTTGAATATCTAGTTGTTGAAAGCTTAGATTTCTTCCTTTGAAAACTAATTATTCATATTCTTATTGGGGAATTGCTCTTGTTTTTATCAATATAAATCAATTTCTTATGTATTTTGTTTATAAAATCTTTATAGAGAAACTTGCCACAAAGTTTTTCCCCAATTAACTATTCCCTTTCTAATGACATTATTTCTAATAGAGAAACATCTGGAAATGATTGTTCAGTGATTAAATAATAGCTGACTGAAATATGATATGTAAATGAAATGAAATGATAATATAAAAATGTTAAAAACAAAAAGGCAGTCTTTCATGATGGATAGATAACTGGTCTCAAAATCAGAAAAATCTAGGTTCTAGGCTCACTTCTGACACACTATGTAACCTAAGTAAGTCATATAACCACTACGTGCTCTCTAGGCAACATTCTAAAACTGCAAATTACAGAGAAATAATGGCAATCTATTTTGACAGTTTCCATATCCAGGAGTTCCCTATACCAATGAAATCTCAAGTTTGGACCCTATCCCTAATAATAAAAACAACAGCAATTATTTGTATAATGCTTTGAGAAAGTGCCTTACGTGTTTTCTTTTTTGATTTAAATGACTCATGAATATCATAATCTCAGAAGAAATGATGACTATATATTAAGTTATTTACTATTACCAGATTGGATTTACACTACGAATGCAGAGTTGGCACAATTTTAGGAAAGCTATAAACACAAATAACAAAAAAATAAAATATTAACATATTAATATGTAAAACAATAACATACTATGTTAATATTAATAACATCAATAACAAAATAATAAAAATATATTATTGTATCAATATATACAGAAAAAGTTTTTGACAAAAATATAATGCTCATTTGTGCCAAAACCCTAAAGAGCATAGGAATAGGTGGATCTTTCCTTAATATGATAGACAGTGTTAGTCTAAAAGCACCAGCATTTTTTGTAATGCTGAAGCACTAGAGACAGTTCCAATGAGATCAAAAGTAAAAAAGGCATGTCCATTGTCAGTTATTGTTTTTATTCAAATCTTAATGCAGTGCCTGGTACATAATTGTACCTAATGAATGTGTTTTGACTTGACATATAGCTATAAAAATATCAACTATTGCAATAAGACAAAGAAATTGAGAGGATATAACCATACAAAAAGCCACTAAAATTATTATTAATTGTAAATGATATGGAGATTTACTTAGAGAATCCTAGAGCTTCAATTTAAAGTTTAATTGAAGCAATAATTTTAGTAAAATAGCAGAATATAAAGTAAATCTACAAAACCATCACCCTTTCTATAAATTACTAAGAAAAATCCAGTAAGAAAAGATAGAAAAAGAATCTATTCAAACAAGCTACAAAATGCATGTCTGGGAGTCTATCTACCAAGACATACAAAGTAGCAATATAATAAAACTACAAAAATCAATCTTTACCGAAATCAAGGCAAAAATGAAGCAAATGTTAAAATTTTCTTGGTTTGTCTATTTAAATATAATAAAAATAATGATGTTACTGAAATAAATTTATAGATTTGTAATTCCAAACAAACTGCTAGGACATAACTATAGAACAAAATTAAAAATAATAATAATCTAGTGGAATAAATATTTAGTAATCTCACTGAAAATAAAGAAAAAGTAGATATAAAAGGACCCTTCTGGTATTAGATATGAAACCACAACATGAAGCTATAATAATAGTTATAAGAGTTACAAAAATGGAAAAAGAATCGATTTGGTTAACAAGAAATAATCAAACATTATAATAATGTTTAATAAATTCAAGGGCTCTAAGACCTGGCATAAGGACTCTATTTAACAAAAATGACTGAGAAAACAAAAAAAGCAGTCTGGCAGAAATTAAGGTTAGATAAATATCTCATTTAGTATATCAAAATAAATTGCAAATGGGCCATGACCTAAACATAAAAGAACAAACATATCATAAAGAAATTAGAGAAGTGAGATCTATCATAACCATTGCTAGAAGAAACAATCTCAACTAAAAAAAGATGCAGATGACCATAAGAAATTAAATGGATAATTATAATTAGAAAAAACTGAAGAGGCTATTACACAAAATTAATATATGCATTTTAAAATAGAAGAGATAGTTAATTAGAAAAAAATACAAGTTTCTTTTATAAAGATGATATCTGGGGCAGCTAGATGGCGCAGTGGATAGAGCACCAGCTCTGAAGTCAGGAAGACCTGAGTTAGAATCTGGTATCAGACACTTAACATTCCCTAGCTGTGTGACCCTGGGCAAGTCACTTAACCTCAATTGCCTCAGCAAAAAGAAAAAAAAAAAAGATGATATCCAAGGTATCAAGAAATTGATGCAAAATTAAAAAAATGAGTTATTTTCCAATAAATCAATGGTCCATTGATATAATATGCATTGATAGAATCATATAACTTTCAAATGAAGAAATGTGAGTACTACTAATAAAAAGACAAATACAAATGAAAACAACGGAGATTCCATCACACACCCATCAAACTGGCAAAAATAAAAGGAAAAAGATAATTGCTGAAGAGGCTGTATGAAGATTGACATAATAACATACTTTTGGTGGAGCTGTGAATTGATCCAGTCTCTGTGCAAAGCTATTTGGAATAATAATCCTCAAGTCACTAAACCATTCAGTATATATGTTTGATGCTACAATATCACTACCAAATTATTAGAAACAAAAAGGTTGTCTAAAAATTGGGAAATGACTGAACAAATTACTGTATATTAAATTAATGTAATTGAATATTAGTGGAATATAAGAAATTTAAAAATGAATGCTCAGAGAAGTCTAGGATTAATTGTATTAATGGATTAATGGAGAAAAGTAAGTAGAACCAGAAAAACAATTTAGAAAATGGCCATAATTATTATTATGCAAAAAAGAGCAGAAGAAAATTCTGAAGGAATAAGAGAGAAGCAATATAATTTTGTTACTATCCTGTTGCATTTAATATGAAATTAAAAAAATAATGTAAAAGAAGTTCAGTTTCATTTGAAATTCTCTTTTCTGTTCCCTTTTTGTAATAACACTCATATTTATTGATGTTTAAGTTGATAATAAAAAGAAAATTTAATATAAAGAAAGAGTGGATTTGGAAAATTCAGAAAATATAGGAAGACATATAAGGTGATAGCAAAGAAAATAGAAGCTAAAGAAAATATACAATGAGCACAACAAAATAATTAAAGGCACAATAAACAGAAAATTAATGTAAAAAGCACAAAACAAGAAGCCAAAAGGCATCACTGAAAAGAGTAGGACAATTTGATGACTGCTTGCATTAAAGTCAACATGCATATCTTTTTGTCTCAGGTTTAACAATCAATAAGAGGAATTAAAATATGCACATTCATTTACTACCTTTTCCTTTTCTTTATTCAATTTTCTCATTTTCCTTATTTTGAATTATATATTTGAATACATTACCTTTTCAATGAAAGTTAAAGCATAATTTACTTTTTAAAGAGAATGTTAACTGTGACACTATAGTTACAAAACTCCTATTTTTTTCTTTTTTCCTTCTCAACTAATTTCACTATATTTTTCTGTCTTTTCTTGTTATGATGATAATAATTATGCTGATTATTAATATCTATACAACTGCAGTCAATATTCACATCAGAGCATTCTTCTGATCTGGCTTTTTCACTCTACTTTGACTCATAATTTTTCCCATATTTCTTTGCACATTCATAATTCTTATTTCTCAAGACAATCACATTTTACCTCAATTTCATTGCATTACTCTGGCTTTAGCTAGATTTGAATGATTTTGAATCCACATACAATTTGGAGATGTTTGTCTTAGCTCCACTAGACCCTCAGAAGATCAATGAAAAGACAAAAGGAAAATCCACAGGAGAACAGAGCCAAAATTCATTGGGCTCAATATTATCTCCATGGAGATTTCAGTGAAAAGTAAATTATTTCCCTTGGCTGTTTCCAGCGGAAATCCTGTATTGGGTAAAAAAAATCTAAATTCTGCAGTTCAGTTAGGAAATACTGAATAGGAAAATGGGATAAAGATTTTTAAGAAGTCTTGAAGATATAACCTAATATACAAAATATTAGAAATTGGGATTGGAGGTCAGAAGTTATAGTAGGATCAGAATACTATAAATTAGAATGGGAAGGGACTACAAAGGTCATCTAGGCCAATATTTATGTGAATATAAATTGCTGATAATGTGAATTCCCTCTAAGTATCTTAAGTATTTAATTTAACTTAAGTTCATCCTGGGGCAGAGCTAAGATAGTGGAGTAGAGGCAGGAACTCACCTGAACTCTCCCAAATTCCCTTCCAACCAACTTTAAAGTTACAATTAAAATAAATTCTGGAATGGCAAAGCTAAGAAAAGGTTAGGGTGAAACAATTTTCACTTAATGTAATTGAGGAAGTAGCCAGGAAATATCTGTCATCTCAGAGTGGTGGTTGGGTCTGAAATGCAGTGCAGGTTACAGTGTATCAACGCCAACATTAGGTTTTAGAGATGACTGCATCAGTTGCACCAGCAAATTTGGGAGGTCTGGGCAAACAAAACAATAAGGGAGTAGACAACTGATCAGAAAGAGATTAGAAGGGATGCTTGGCTGGTGCTGGATTTAGGACCCTAATGCATTGCCCAAAACTAGGTCTGGATTTCAATTCAAGGCTGAAAAGGAGAAAGAAGGGAACAGGGGCTCTGGTCAAAGTTCTAGGGGGGAGAAAAGTATTTATAGTCATGTACAAAAGAGTAGGGGCCTTGGTCTCAATTCCAAGACAGAATAGAACACCAACATTTGGAGCTATAGGAAAGTAGGAACTCTGGGTAAATGAGAGTGCCGATATCTGTGACTTCAGGGGAATAAGGTCCTTTTCTGATAAAAACTAGAACACAGGCCAGGAGAGTAATGACCATATTTCTTCATTCATACCATCTTGGAAGCACTGAAAATTTATAGACTTCTAGAACTAACTGAAAATAGGATGAAAAACCAGTAGCTTAAGACAGTGGGAGCACAGTCTAGTGCTGAAACAGAGGTGAGAGAGACACAGAGAGAGAGAGAGAGAGAGACAGAGACAGAGAGACAAAGAGACAGAGAGACATAGAGAAACAGACAAAGACAGAGAGACAGAGATGAGAGAGACAGAGATAGAGACACAGAACAAGACAGACAGAGACAGAGACAAAGAGAGAGACAGAGACACACAGAGAGAGACAGGGAGATAGAGACAGAGACAGAGAGAGAAAGACAGAGAGACAGAGAGAGAGAAAGAAAGAAAAAGAGAGACAGAGACAGAGAGAGACAGAGACAGAGAAACAAAGAGACAGACAGAGAGAAACAGACAGACAGACAGAGACAGAGAGACAGAGGTGAGAGAGAAAGAGATAGAGACACAGAGAGAGACAAAGACAGACAGAGACAGAGACACACACACACAGAGACAGGGAGATAGACACACACACACACACACACACACACACACAGAGGCAGAGAGACAGAAAGACAGAGAGAGAAATGGAAATTATCAACAGGGGAAACTAGTAATCTTAAGTAATCATAGTTGTGAACATAAATGCAATGAACTCATCCATAAAACAGAAGCAGATAGAAGAATGGATTAAAAAACAGAATTCAGTAATATGTGGTTTAAAATTAACATACTTGAAGCAGAGAGACACACAAATAAAAAAATAAATAAAATTATACCTAATTAAAGGAGGTAAGCAGGGAAACTACATTTTGCTAAAAGGTACCTTAGACAATGAAGTAGCAATAATACTAAAACACATCAACACCAAATGTCATAGCAACCAAATTATTAAAGGAAAAGTTAAATAATTTATAGGATGAAATAGACAGAAAAACTGTACTAGTGAGGTACCTCAATTTCCCCCTTTCAGAACTATGTAAATCTAATAAAAATAAATAATAGATAGAAATAGATAAATATAATTTTAGAAAAGTTAGATATTATAGACCTCTAGAGAAAACTGAATAGTAATATGAAGAAATTTACCTTTTCCTCAACTATACATGGCACCTTCACAAAAACTGACCTGTATCAGAACATAAAAACCTTACCATCAAATACAGAAAAAATAGAAATGTTAAATGCATTCTTTTCATACCAAAATACAATAAAAAGTATAGTCAACAAAGAGCCATAGGAAGATAGATTAAAAATTAATTAGATCCTAAATAATCTAATCCTAAAGAATAAAGGGTCCAAAGAACAAATCACAAAAATAATAATTTCATTAAAAAGAATAACAACAAGGTGGAACTGTGAACGGATCCAACCATTCTGGAGAGCAATTTGGAGCTATGCTCAAAAAGTTGTCAAACTGTGCATACCCTTTGACCCAGCAGTGTTTCTACTGGGCCTATATCCCAAAGAGATCTTAGAGGAGGGAAAGGGCCCCACATGTGCAAGAATGTTTGTGGCAGCCCTTTTTGTAGTGTCTAGAAACTGGAAACTGAAGGGATGCCCATCAATTGGAGAGTGGCTGAATAAATTATGGTATATGAATGTTATGGAATATTATTGCTCTGTAAGAAACGACCAGCAGGACGATTTCAGAGAGTCCTGGAGGGACTTGCATGAACTGATACTGAGTGAAACGAGCAGAACCAGGAGATCATCATGCACAGCAACAACAGTATTACATGATGATCAATTCTGATGGACATGGCTCTCTGCAATAAAGAATTGTCTCAAACCAGTTCCAGTTGTTCACTGAAGAAAACCATATACACCCAGAAAGAGGGACATGAAATATGGACCACAACATCACATTTTCATGATCTCTATTGACATTTGCTTGCATTGTGTTGCCTTTCTCTGATTCTTTTTTTTTTTCTTGTAGATAGGATTTTTCTTGCATAAATTTTCAAGCATTTCAACATTATTAACATGTAGTGGACTTCCTGCCATCTAGGGGAGGGGAGGGAACTGGGGGTAAAATTTGTATTGGAAAACTTTGTAAAGATCAAGGTTGGGGAACTACCCATACATAAGTTATACAAATAAAAAGCTTAAAAAAAATGACAACAATATGACAATACACCAAAAGTTATGGATTGCACTCAAAGCAGTTAAGAGAAAATATATATCTCAATGCTTATATCAACAAAATAAAGAAAGAATATTTCAATGAATTGAGCATATGATTTTAAAAACTGAAAAAAAAGAACAAATTTAAAATTCCTAATTAAAGACCAGATTGTAAATCCTGAAACTCAAAGCAGATAAACAAATTTGAAAGTAAGAAAATTATTGAGCTGGTAAATAAAATTAGGAGTTGGTTTTATGGGAGTGAGGAGAAAACAATAAAATAAATAAACTATTGATTAATTCAATGTATAAAAAAAGAAAACCAAGTTACCAGATTCAAAAAGTCTAACTTCACTACCATAAAGATAAAATCAAATCAATTACTAGGTTCTGTTTTACACAATTATATGCCAATAAATCTAACAACCTAAATGAAATGGGTAGACATTTACAAAAATATAATTTGCCCAGATTAACAGATGACAAAACAAAATGCCATTTTAGAAATAACCATCTGGGGAAAAGATATTGAATAAGTGATGAATTCCTTAAGAAATATCCCCAGGATCAGAAGAATTCATATGTGAATTCTACCAAACATTTAAAGAACAATTAATTTCAACATTAAAATATTAAACTATAATTCTAACATTAAACTATATTGAACATATTAACTTTTTGGAAAAATAGACAAAAGAATCCTACAAAATTCCTTTTACAATACAAATAGTATACTGAGATCTAAACTAGGAAGAGAAAAAACAGAAAAAAACTATAGACCAATTTCCCTAACAAATGTTGATTCAAAAATTTCAAATAAGATATTTGCAAGGAGATTATGGAGGCAACATATCACAAAGATCTTATGTCATGAACAGGTGGGATTTATGCCAGGAATGCAGGCCTGGTTAAATATTAAGAAAACTATAAGCATAAAACATATCAATAACAAAACTAACATAAATCATATGATTATCTTAAAAGATGTAGCAAAAGCTTTTGAAAAAATAAGTCTCATTCTATTAGAATTACTAGAAAGTATAAAAATAAATGAATATTTTTTTAAATAAGTAGCATCTATTTACAATCATTAGCAAGCATTATCTGTAATGGGGATAAGCTAGAAGCCTTCCCAGTAGAGGTGAAGTGAGGATGCCCATCTTCATCACCATTATTCAATATTGTACTAGAAACACTGGTTATTCCAGTAAGATATGGTGATTAAAGTTACCAACAATAACCTACAACCTACAATAAAAGAGACTTAGAAGAGCTCCAAGCCAATGGCACTTTATTAAAAGGTCCCTCCAGTGAAGTGAACCTCAGATCTTCCTCGCAATCTAAGATACCCCCTTCTTCCAGGACCTTATTTTTATAAGACTTGTATCAGATTTGATATCTGAACTTTTTTTTCCAATGGTATTTTGTGTTTCTGAACATATGTAAATATAATTTTCAACATTCATTTTTGTAAGATTTTGTGTGCCAAAATTTTCTCTTTCCCTCCCTCATCTCTCTTTCTAAGACAGCAAGCAATCTGGCATAAGTTAAATAAGTACATTTCTTTTTAACATATTTCCATATTTGTCATATTGTACAAGAAAAATCAGACCAAAAGGGAAAAATCATGAGAAAGAAAAAACAAACAAATAAACAAAAATGTGAAAATACTATGTTTTGATTTACATTCGGTCTCCATAGTTTTCTGTCTGGATGAGGATGGAATTTTCCATCCCAAGTCGATTGGAATTGCCTTGAATCACCAATGTTGAGAAAAGCCAGGTCATCACAGTTGATCCTTACATAATCTTGTGTCACTGAGTATAATGTTCTCTTGGTTCTGCTTATTAGCAGTTCATGTGAGTATTTCCAGACTTTTCTGAAATCAGCTTGCTCATCATTTCTTATAGAACAATCATATTCCATTACATTCATATACCTAACTTTTTTAGCCATTTACCAACACATGAGCATACGCTTAATTTCCAATTTCTTGCTACTACAAAAAGGGCTGCTGCAAATATTTTTGCACATTCAAGTTCTTTCCCCTCTTTTATGATCTCTTTGGGATACAGACCCCATTATGGTGACAAGAGGCCACATTCTTGTAGACAACACAAACAGAACTAAATGACTATAACATAGGGAGTGGGAAAAAAAATAAGGTGAGTTCTATGAACAAAGTATTACCAGTCATTGCAGTCAGTAGAGAAGCAAAAGCCAAAGTCAAAGACTAAAAAGGAGGATTCAAGGTTTTAGTCACTGCATGCTCAGGAACAGGTGTATTAAGAATTATTTGTGGGGGGGATGATGATGATGAAAGTGTCATACTTACTGGAACAGATGATGGAATGTGAGAGAATACTGATGGTGAAAATTAGATTCAATAACTCTCATGAAGATTTCATGATGCTCTGCAAAAGTTACAATTTTGTGGGCTTCAACATACATATCCTTAAAGTAACATTTTTTCAGGTGATATGCAGTATAATTGAGGCAAGAGCAAGTAGCAAGAGTTTTAGAACAATTATTATTGAAGTGGCATTTGGGACTAAATGCCTTCCTTGAAGCAGTCTTTAAAAAGTTTCATCTAACACAATACAGAGCACCATCATGATAGCCTGTAGTACAAAGAAAAATCTACTGTTGTGAAACAATTTGCCTCATTCCATCTCATACAATTATCCAATCTCTAAAATATCTTTTGATGAAGTCCTAGAGATTTCTCCTCTTAGGAATACTGAGTGAGTGGGGTGTCAGAGGAGCTTCTAGTGGAACTGCTTCTCCAGTTCAGGTCACTTGCATCTATGAGATTCCTTCTCTGTTAAAAATCTCTAACAAAATAGATCTAATACAATTCTAGTTTGCTATGACAGTAACCAGGTCAGGTAGTAAGTGCATCACTCGATCAGAGAATTTACATTTTTAGGTTAACAAATTCAAATAATAACCAAATTTTTTTTTAAAAGTCAGAACCCAAATTTTATATTTGGCATATATAATCACCTATTCTTATTACAACTATTTATTAAAAACTAACTGTTTACTCTGGATATTTTTTTCTTTCTATCTATTCATTCCTCCTCTTATTTCCTCCCTTAGGAGGATGAAATTTTGGTAGGAAATTATTAATAGAATTATTAACAGACCACTATTAAAAAATAATGATCCTTGATACACAACTGAATTAATTTTAAAGTTGTGAAAATAATTTCAGTTTCCAGGAAAAGTCTGAGATTGGATAAATATATACATTGAGTAGTCAATTTCAAGACAGTAAAGACTGAATAAGTTATTTATAATAAAACATGTAAAACATGTTTACCTTTCAAGACATGCTCAATATCCAAGTGGTAATAGTAAATTCAAATAAAATTGACTTTTTTCATTTTGATAACACTAGATAGTCTAACATTCTTTGCTTCAAATCAAAACTGAAGATATTTGTTTTAGGCTTACTAAGTAATAGAACAACAATTTGGTCCCATAAACTGTTCCATCAATATTCAATTATCCTCACATTCATTTTAGGAAGTATTAAAAGTGGAGACTAAATAGCTCAAATCTTATGCCTGTATCTTATTATAATAGCTCAGATGTACTCCAATATCAACCTTTGAAATAAGGATTTCATATTGTATTCATACTGGTAACCTGACATGATTATGAAAATTTGCCACAGAAAGAAAATAGGTATGTCATAAAAGTAAGGGGAAAATGTTCCCCTAGCTTCATGTCAGTTCTAGGTTAAAGTCATATAGATGGTCATTTTTATTGAGTCAGATTTAACAGGTGGAATATTTTCCATTTAAGAGAAAATACATCCTAGATAAATTGAGTCAGGTAAATCCTATCTTAGCCATGCCAAGAATAATTCTCCCAGCCTTCCCCATGAGAACTTATAGTTCATGGATGTCAACCTGATAGGATTACTGGCATCATGGTCATTGGTCTATTGAGATTCCTTGGTGATCATACCTGGACTCAAACTCAGGATAATATCAATTACAGTACCATGAGGTCTAACAGCAAGTTCCAATAACATAGCTTCATAGCTTTAGATGGGTGCAGTTATTGAGAATCATCTATCCTTGATGTAAATGAAAAAAGTCCAGAGTCTATAATTTTATATTTCTGAAATAAGTCACATTCTTAAGTTAGCTCTGAAAGGGCTTCTTCCTTCTAGATCTGTGTCTCAAGTGCCAAGGCTTAACAGAAACTCAATATAAATAGAGCTATAAAAAGAATGATCATATTAAGAATATGCAATTCACTTGAAACTTGAGAGAATTTCAATTGTTGCATCATGGGTGCTTGAGTGGAAACTAAGTCTGTGTTTCTCTTAATATTATCATATATATATATATATTTAAAATAACTTTTGCATGTAAAATTCTTATTCTACTTTTTGAAAATTGTGTCACATTTTCCCTGAGTGATAAATCCCCTTAATCATATTTTCATAATGAAAAATTGTTATAGGGTGATCTCTTATTAACTGGATAATCCACTAATTGCAAGGCAAATGATAATTCAAAACAGTCCCTCATTATACTGGCACATGTAACGATCAAAAATCACCAATAGAATTCATCCTTTTTTTTCACATTTGCTCTTCTCAATGGAATCTATATGAAGAGAAAGGCAGTGACACAATAATATTAGTTCTGTTTAATTTCACTGCAGCCAATTGTATGACACAATGTCATAGTCAGCCTCAGAATTAACCAGGTGAAAAATTTCCTTATTTACCATGATGGAGATAGGTCAAGAGAATCCTACCTTCACCTTTGCAGGGTCATTCTCTGGACTTTCCCAGGGACAGATATGCATCTGTGAGAATCCTCACTACAGGGACACACAGAATTTTCCCTGAATGATGAACCAGCAGTCTTATATAGAGTCAAGACATTTATACCTGGATTTAAGACTTAAAACTTTGAAGCCTCAAAAGACTTTTTACTCAAGCAGTAAATTTTCATTAATTATGGCTTAGGGTTAGATAATTAGTTTGTTTTTGCTGGTTTTTTTTTTTCAAACATTAGCCTCAAAAATTTCATCTAGAATTTTCAAGCACTCATAAATTCTATCCATTCACAACTATCATTTCCCATCTTGGTCTACAGATAAAGCCAAAAGGAAAACATCAAATGATTTCTATTCATTTAATAGAATTCTATTCTATTTGAGATGAGAATAAAATGAAATTCCCCCACCAGAGTTCATGTAGGCAAGTAGGTCATGTCTGGGCACAATTTCCTTGATAAAAGCTATTGTATCAGAAGGAGCTGGGACTTTAGAACCAGGGAATAGTTGAACCTTGTCAAAGACTCACTTGGACACAATTTTAATCTCTTTCTGAAAGTGCTCAAAAAGAGGGGTACAAACTAGCAGATGGCCAATGTGACTTGAAATGTAAGCTGATTAAAAACTACACAAATTGGATGAGTGTCTTTCATTAAAGTTGCCACGAGGTGATGTCTGGAATAACCTATTCTTGCTTGATTGAATCTATTATCCTTTGTATGCCTCAATGATACCATCACCCCTCCCCTTATGAACTAAAAATGCACACCTGGTGATTGAAGTTCTGGGGATGAGAGGTTTCTCTTTCTCAGTCCACTCAGATTAAACACCTGTTTAGCATTGTATTACTGTTTCTACTTCTTCACCTCAAGTTAATACACAGTCAATAGTTACTTCAAAATTATACCATTAAAAGATACAATTTCATGAGTTTCCAAATGATCCTAAATGACACTCACTTACTATTCAAATGTTTCCTTTCTTCATATTGAGTGGGAGCAGGCTGAGTTCCTCAAATGACAGTGCTGTAGAGTTTCATGTCACCTTGTCAGGAGGGCTCATCGCAAGGAATCTCACAAAGATCTCCTCAGATGATTTTACCATGTTTTTCTCCTAATGGTAAGTCATTTATCATCATCATCATGATGTAGGTTTTTTATGCCAAAAAAATGTATTCTAAAAATTATATAATAGATATATTTATAACAGTTTGAAAAGAGGAAGAAACTTGCTTTAACAACTTTTCTTAGCATTCTTGTATTTTTAACATCACCAAGCAGGTAATAATAATAATTTAGTTAAATTCCTTCCACATATCACTTCATAGAAAATTATTTATTTTATTACCTCTAGGATTTTCATTCTCAACATAATAGTTTATGTACTACATGCATATTACATGCCAGGTTTTTTTTTAAGTTACATAAGACAGTTTTTAGTAATACTATAAAATGTTTAGTCTATAATTTCTCAATTTGTTAACATTCCATGCCAGTTAGCAAAAGTATCTGGAAAAGGGATAGCTTTTTGCACAATTATATTCCTACAAGGTCTCAAGGTCTGAAGACTACAATGCTCATTCTTTATATAATCCAAGTACTGGGTTAAACTCTTCACATGTGTTTCTCCCAGCAACCCTGGGAGACAAGTATAAAAATTTATTATATCTTTGTATCTACAAGGACTAATTCAATTCTCCAATTTATTGCCATTATAATATTTTCAACCCACCAATTTTTATTTATAATGATTAGTGGCAATAACTAATAACTAACAATACCATTTCACACAAAGTTGCATTATTTTTAATTGGCTTATATTTTAAAAAAAATTCATGTTGACACTCTCAACTTCCCATTACTGCTTCTTTGTTTCTTTGAGTTACCCAAAGAGCCAGATCAATTATTATTATTATTTTTTTTTTTTGCTTTTTGCTGAGGCAATTAGGGTTAAGTGACTTGCCCAAAGTCACACAGCTAGGGAATGTTAAGTGTCTGAGACCAGATTTGAACTCAGGTCCTCCTGACTTCAGGGCTGGTGCTCTATCCACTGCGCCACCTAGCTGCCCCCAGATCAATTCTTTTTAATTTTCTAAATTACTAATCCTTTTCTTGTGCCACAGTTCCCATTTCTCAGTTTCCCTAAATTGCCTCAGTTTCTCCTGGAGCATTACACTTTAGCAAAACTATTTAACCTATCAAAAGTTATAATTTATTAGAGATTCCAAATCACTGGGGTTTTTTATGACTTTGCAAGCTTCAAACTGGTAAGATTTTTTTTAATATTGTAAGTTTCCATATTTCATCTTATAAAATGTTTATTTGTCCTGAAATAATTTGCAAGATCTTCTCCCTCTCAAAATTTCAATAGTTTATGCTTTTATGTCATGTGCTCATTTAAATTTGATCTTTTATAATCCGAATATCCTCTATCAGATGTGCACACACTTCATTTGTTTATATATTTATCATTCTAAAAACATTTTTGTTTAATTCTATCTTCAATAATTTTTTCTCTAACACACTGTAACCTTATTTATAACAATCTGAACTTATTTTCAGTGAGTAAATGATTTCAACACATGTTTTATTGTGTTTCGATTGATTTAAATGGCAATAGTATTATTAAACTTTACTTGCCTTCATTTGTTTTCTGATTTCAAAACAAGTTTTCTTTTTTCTGGGAGTACTTTGGGATTCACCTTCAATCTGGAAACCCTAATCGGGACTTGCTTGGTGCCATCAGGTTGGTTTTTGAAAAGCTATAACAAAAGGGTAAATGAACTCCATTTCTACCCACTTTTATTCTTCTCTGAAGATAGTCTAAAATTTCCTTATTCTACCTTTTAATAATAAAATTCCTACTTGTAATAAACTTATTCCAATTTGAAGTATAGCTTTTTAAAGTATACTTTTATCCTACACTAAAATTAAAATCAGTTTCATAGATTGATACTCCAAACCTTCAGACTTAAAAGACTGACTAACTAAAACTACTTCAGATGTAGCAAATAGGCTTCCTTTTAAAATTCTGAGTTGTGAAATTAATTACTTAACCTTACAAGAGTTTTAATCTAATTTCTCCTATGCTATTTCCTAAGTTTTACTTATTTTAACCAACTCCTTGAATTCCTATTTCACTGGATCTTTCTTGGACATCTCATGACAGTGTCTAAAATTCAAACTATAACTTTACACCAATCTTTAATCATTTTTAAAGTCCCATTAAGAAATAATTGATCTGTGATTTTTTTTCCATTAAATGCTACAGTTTGGTAGTACCCTATAAGCTCATCAAAATACTTTGTAAAACATATAAATTATAATTCAGAAATTTAAAAAACTGATTATTCCTTTTCACAAGTTTGGTTTTATTGTATCTTAATTTTCTTTTTTTATTGAAGCTTTTTATTTTCAAAAAATAAGCAAGGATAATTTTTCAACATTGACCCTTGCAAAACTTGTACTCCAATTTTCCCTCCTTCCTCCCATCCTCTCCCCTAAATGGCAAGTAATATAATATATTAAATATGGCAAAAATACATATGGAAATAGAATATAGGCATCATATTTATACAATTATCTTGCGGCACAATAAAAGTCTAATCAAAAGGTAAGAAAAATGAGAAAGAAAATAAAATTCAAGCAAACAACAACAAAAGATGGGAAAATGTTATGTGGTGATCCAAATGTAGTTCCCACAGTTCTCTCTGGAAGTGGTTAGAATCATCTCATTGTTGAGAAGAGCCACGTCCATCAGAATTGATCATCATATAATCTTGCTATTGCCATGTACAATGATCTCCTAGTTTTGCTCATTTCACTTAGAATCAGTTCATGTAAGTCTCTCCAGGCCTCCCTGAAATCATCCTGCTGATCATTTCTTATAGAACAATAATATTCCATAACATTCATATACCATAACTTATTCAGCCACTTTCCAACTAATGAGTACTCACTGTATCTTAGTTTTCAATTAATCTCTATATCTGTCTTTCATCTCAACAATCTCCAACATGGTTAGTGTTGGAAACAGAGAAAAAAGATATTTGTCTCCTTTTAAGACTTTTTTTTTTAAGTTTTTTTTTTTTTTTCTAACAGCCTGTTTCTTTTGGTTGATCATACCAAAAGAAAATGCACAGGAGAAAAACTTGGTTATTGGTTGACCCAAAGCATAAACATTTGTTTCCCATTCTCTTAAAGATTTTACTAATTGTACTAGATATCTTTCTATCTGAAGTAAAGAATGCATTATTTATAAACTTAGTTTTAATATTTACAAAATGTGAACATAGAGAACATGTAACAAGAAACAAATTAAATCAAAAGTGAACTTCTCAAAAATTTTTTCTCTAGGAGATTTTGAAGTCAACATCTCACTTGTTTTCTCTATTAAGTATAGAATTTATAATCATCTTGTTATTGAAGTCCCTCTGTCAGTCTAAGATAATTCTTCTGTTTCCTAATTATGCTAATACTTTCAGAATCTTATTTTAAAAATATAATTTAGTAACAATACAAAATTGCTTTAGTCCAATTTGCCAATGGTGTTCACCCATTTAAAGTACACTTTATATTCAAAATTTTATATTAGATAGAAGAGCTAGTTAAAGTTCCATTCCTCTAGACTTTTTGAGAAAGTATAATCACAGGGGAAAAAAATAACCTGAGACTGATGAAGGATTTAGCAATAACAACAATTTGTTCTAAGCTTATTTGGGAGATTATTCAATAAAATTCCATAATTTTCTAAGTGGTCAAAAGTTCCATGCTTTGATCCAAATAATCCCCTAAACTCTTTGTATTCTCAAACCAAATTTTAAACAGCTTAATAGCTCTTTCTTTAGTCATCCAACCACAAGGATACACCCTTGATCCTATGGGGATCCTGTAGGATACATTAGGCTTGGCCCCATCACTCCTGGGGGTATAGTGGTTCCCAGGCAGAAGTAGCACTCTTTGGAGTAACTTCTGAGAAATTTTTTACATTCCCAAGGTACCTGCCTTTTGTCTTATTCCATTTGAGAAGTTCTCCAGTGGAAGATGCTAGACATGGCATACACCCATACACACTTTGATTACAAATCAAGGGAGGCAATCTTCTATTCACTCAGGTTCTACCTATATGGAAGTATTTTTCCTACAGTTATTGCTGTAATATTCAAAAATTTATTTAGCAAATTCTCCAGTACTTTCAATTCTTAATTTCTGGACATAGCCTCCAGGGTCCTACAACTAGTCAACTAGAGAACTAAAGGTCCTTTATGAGTGAATATTCAGCAAAATGTTGCCAGTTTTCATTCATAAATTCCAAAACTTAATTGTCAGTTACTGACTAAATCCTAAGAATTTAAGTGATAATAATCTTTTCCTTTCCCTATCTCTGTAAAACAAAAGGAACCTTCTTCTTGGGTCAGAAGAGGGCTTCTGGGATGCTCCCTCAAGGTGAGGTCAGAGCACTGGATGGGGGAATCCCACTCCCTCTACCCATCCTCTACCTGTCCAAGGGACTGGTCTTTAGTCCTCTGTTTGGATTCCTGCTGTAAGCCACTGATAGTTGCCCCTCAACCAAGAGATTTCTGTACTATTGACAAGAATAATTTAATTACTCCTTGTTAAAAAAATGTAAATACAAAAAATGTATTTTAATCCTGCCAATAGGAAGTTTTAAAATTAGCTAGGTAGTTGCTAGCTGAAAATGAGGAACTAGAAATTCCACTACTTGAATTTCCCTACTTCTAATAAAATGAACATAAAGAAAATGGATGGGGGAAAACAGTAGCCTATGTAGAAAAAGTTAAAATTATGATCATATAATTTTAATTAAAGTAGAATTTGAGTGCTTTGGAATTTGTTAATTTAGACAGATTAGTCACATATTCAAATAGTCCCTCAGCTCCGTTGGGAATCTTTCTTATAAATCAAGGTAGACACACCAATCTTGGACAGATTTCAGATTTAGATTTAGATTTAGAGATTTTATTTCAGATTCAGATTTAGAGAATTTCAGTGCAGACAGTGAAGGGACTGCATTCTCCCAGGACCAGTGTCTGTGGGGGAGCCATTGGTGAAAATTCTACCTGATGTGCACTTACTTTTGGGATCCTTTGCAGGGACCAACCTAAAAATGGTGAGGTCCCTATTATTCCATATTTTCATTGCAGTCCCATCTTGGGGTACCATCAATTTAAGGATTAAAATTGTCCAATTTACAATAAGAGACTGAGGAAGAGCTCCAAGCCAATGAGACTTTATTAAAGGGTCCATGTTCCCTTTAAAGTGGACCTCAGATCTTCCTCAAAATTTAAGATGTTCCCCTTCTTCCAAGGCTTTATTTTTGTAAGGTTTGTACCAGATTTGATACCTGAACATTCTAAAGAGGTTATGCAAAATCCCAAATCTCATTAATTGATAGATCTTGCTTTGTAGGCCAAAAACTGATGCATCAGTTAGAAATGATATATCAGCAGAGGAGTCTCAGATTGGGTGAGGCATGAGGCCTCTCCACTAAGTAGTCATAAGATAGTTATAAGATGGTCACCCACCCATGTTGGACAAAAGAGTGATTCGAAGGAATAAAAATAAGTTGGAGAACTTTCCATATAATTGAGTCATCTCTGCCACACTGCCACATGATAAGGAAAAACAAGGGTAGAGGGCCTCTACAATTAAGCAAGTGAATTTATAATTTGCAACTCAGAGTTCTGGGGCCTACAGAACTTATAATTGCTATCCTTATGGAGTCATATCAAACTGTTTAATATTGATTAGAATAAAGTAGGGGTCCAAGTGAATAATTTCTCACAAAGACAAGAAAAAGAAATTTAACGAATTAGAATATTCAATGAGAAAACAAAACTATCATTGTAGATAATATGACGATATATTTAGAGAATCAGCTAAAAATTAGTTGAAATTATCAGCAAAGTTGCAGGATATAAAATAAATCCCAGTAAATCATAAAAATGTATACATATATACATATTTGCATAGATAGATATAAATAAAACAAAGTCCAAAAGAGAAATTCCATATGAAATAATTGTAGGCAATATAAAACATTTGGAAGTCTATTGCTAAGAACCTAAGAACTACAGAAAAACAAATTGCAAAATATTTTTGATACTAATAAAGTGAGATCTAAACCATTTAAAAAATATTAACTGCTTATGAGTAGACTAAGCCAATACAATAAAAATAACAATTCTAGATAAATAATTTAACTTATTCAGCACCATACCAATCAAACTACCCTAAAAATTATTATATAGAATTAGAAAAAATAATAACAAAATTCATCTGGTAGAACAAAAGGTCAAGAATATAAAGGCAATCAATGAAAAAAAAATGCAAAGTAAGGTGGCTTAGCACTAGCAGATCTTAAATTATATTGCAAAACAGAAATCATCAGAACAATCTAGTATTGGCTAAGAAATAAAGTGATAGATCAATGGAATAGATTAAGACCGTAATACAAAGTATTAAACAACCTTAGTAATGTAGTGTGCGATAAGCAAAGATGCTTTGGGGACTAAATAACTCACTATTAAACAAAAATCATTGCAAAAACTGGAAAGCAATTTGGCAGAAAGTAGAGCTAAAGAAGAAAATCACAAACCACTCCATAATCTTTGGCAAGAAAACCTCAAATGGAGTGACAAAGAGTCAGGTGTGACTGAAAAATGACTCAACAACAAAGTATAAAACCAACATATCGTATCTTATGCCAAGTTAAGATCAAAATGAGAACATGATTTTGGTGATGTGGCAATAAAAGATGAAATGACTGGAAAAAAAAAGGATAGAGCTTCTAAGTATATCAATTTATTAAGCAATGCATGCCGATTGAATAACAGATCAGGACTAGGCCTCCTCAGCTATGGCATTGGCTTTTGAATACTCAAGAAAACAGATATTTATGCATTAAAAACAATCAATTAAAAGGAAATGACCAGGAGAGAAAATTAGGTAATCTGGCTTCTAATTAAAGAATAAGAATAGAGACTTTCTAAGTTGGAAAGAAAGAGTGAGCAAGTTCTGAATTTCCTGAAATCAGAAAAAAAGTTATCTCCCTTTCTTCCAAGTGACTGTATTCAGTAGAAAAGAATATGGAAACAAAAACTGATTCACCAGAAGAGGCCAATTTTCAGATAAAACATATGAGTTTGCTTTAGATGTATGTGAAATAAAGATAGCAAGTGACATATAAAAATTGAAATTCTCTGAAGGTTCAGGTTTAGAAAAACAAATTTAAGAAATTGTACTAAATTATCTAGGAATCTCTACAAGTTATTTGGAATCAGAAGTAGAACTCCCTTCGGAGCTATCCTGAGAATAAGGCCTATTCCAGAATGTCCAAGAGAACATATTTCCATGGGCCATACAATTATGTGGGATAGCTGGGGTTCATGACAAGATGTGATGATTAAATGGATATTGGGAGTGTGTTGCTGAGATACAAGGGTACTTGATGTTATGTAATATTGATTATTTTCCTTTGACGTTTTGTTTCAAAATGTTTTTGTTTGCTAAGTGTTCTTGGTTACCTTGGTAAATCTCCCTTCTCAAAATTAGTACATTGTGATACCTCTATGTGATTTTTAATCTAACTTAGGAAATTCTGATTATGAATATATATATATATATATATAATATAATATACATATATATTTTTAAACCTAATAAATTTGGTTTATAGATGTGATCAATGGGAGAAGTTGGCTGGCCCCTCTCCCATGACTCCAAAGGGGGAATTGAGAAAATGGTGGGAATTGAGTGGTATTGACTTCATCTTGTGACTTAATTCTGAATCTAGGTCAGTTCCCTTTCTATTTAATTATGAATCTAATTTAATTTTCTGTCTTGTGGAAAAACTTAATTAAATTATGGAAATTGTAGAAAGCTTTATTTATATTGTTTGAACTTAGTCTTATATGGCTAAAAAGCTGGACTACCACTACCTGCTGCTTAGAGACTCAACTAAGAATTTAGGTTATACTGATTAGAAACCCAGTCAATATTGAAGATTGATATGAGGAATTTTCTCACAAATATGTGTATCACACACAAATTCTTAAAATATATATATATATATATACATGTACATAAATACATACATATACATGCATATAACATCCATATTCACCCACCCACATCTACCTACATACATATATGTATAAACAT
This sequence comes from Myrmecobius fasciatus, assembly GCA_023553655.1. Classification (NCBI taxonomy): domain Eukaryota; kingdom Metazoa; phylum Chordata; class Mammalia; order Dasyuromorphia; family Myrmecobiidae; genus Myrmecobius; species Myrmecobius fasciatus. The sequence goes on along the minus strand of JAJPUD010000985.1, from coordinate 271,901 downwards.
GTCTTATAATATATACATATATTTCATCTGAAAACTGACTCCATACTTGTCAATCAGTTATTGTTTCCATGTTTCTTTGATTCTATAGTCACTTAAGAAGATTTTAGAGAATTGAATTTCTTCACTCTCCCTCCCAACTTTAAAAGACCCAATTTTTTCTCCAATTAGAAATCAAATTCCTAATTTTGTATCCTAATTAATTGTTTTATTTTAATTAATTGATTTTATTTGACTAATTATTTTTAACGTATAAGAATCTGTCTCCCCCTGGATTTGGCGTCCAGTGACAAAGCTCAGGAAGTCTGATCTCAATTTCTTAAGTAATTCTCATGCATTGCTTATTAAATAAATATGATCAGAAGCTCTAACTTTTGTTTACTCAATCATTTTATCTTTTAGGGGGGCATGGAATGTTTTATCTAATAGATCTATAGATAAGGAAGAATGTATTACCAAACAAGAGATTGAGAGTATTATAAGATATAAAATGGATAATTTTGATTATGTTATATTTTAAAAGGTTTTGCAAGGAGTGAGAAAGGAGAGAACTTGAATTTTAAATTTTTAAAAAAGTAAATGTTAAAATTTTACATATAAGTGAGAAAATGAAATCAAATAAATTTTTTTAAATATAAATTCACCCTGAACCCTCCCAAATTTCCACCAATTATGAACTGAAATTTTTTCATTGCCACTGAATGGAAAACATCAGAATATTTAGAATGAGGCTCAGTGGTCTGCTGGTAAATATTTAATGACTAGTTCTTGAAAAAAATATTCATGATATTTTTAAAAGTTTACTTTTCATTATTAGCAATTTCTCTATCTCTTTCTTACACCTAAACAAATAATGAAATAAGGATTCCTTATTTGTAGCATTTGTAGATTTCTGACTTGTAAATGTCTACATTGAAAATGTAAAAATTGATTCCTGCTGACTGGTTCCAATTGGCTTTGGAACACTGAATGAGGACAATGATCAGTGAAGAAGGGAGATGTTAAGATGTTTCTATTAAGTTACAATTTGTAGCCAGAAGTAGCAAAATCATGAATTAGGCAAAATTTCCTTTTGTTTTCTGCTACTTTCCCTTTCTTTGCCTCAATTCCCTTCTAATCTTCTCTCTTAAAAACTCCTTATTCTTCCTGAACTTCCCAAGGCTGTGCCTAATGATTCAGAATTGCCTCCCACAACTACCCTCATCAAAATTCTCATTCCTTCAGTGTCTGCCTCACAAGGGAAATCATGAAAGGGAAAAATAATAAATTAATTCACACAGTAATATACTAGTATTTGATACTTTCTTTTCCTATACTGTTTTCAATTTAAGAGAAAATTTTGTAGAGGACAAGGACTCTACTCAAAGATACCCAAAGGACAAAACACTAATGCAAGAATTTTTGGTAGGAAAATGGAAGGAATTTTGCTGCTGTATCCCAAATCCCTAGTGGCTACTCTGTTCATGTATAATTTTGGTTTTCTAGAATGCCCTCCTCTTTTCTCTAATCAATTTGTTAAGCTTTGACTCAAGATGAAACATTACCAAGAATCCTACCCTAACTAATTTCAGTCCCTCTTGATAACCCTTATACTATAGTCCCTTTGGCACAAAACATGCTCTTTATAATACATTATCTTGGATTTAAACTTAAATTGCTTTGTCCTTGTTCTGTTACATCATGCATGATTCCTTTGATCATTTAAGTGGCATTCTCCTGGACTTTCTCTAAATCTATTGTGACCCTCTTGAGCTATATTGACCAGAACTACTCAGACACACTATTCCTGTATCTCTCATCCAATCCTCTTTTGACTTGGTTCACTATGAAAGAACCTGTTACTGGGTGAGTTAATTAGTAGCCTAATCTGAGTATAGTTATCAGCCCAAACTTAATGTGGCTTAATCTTGTCTTTCTGTCCTTATAAAATCTTCTGACTTGAGTTAAGAAATCTCCTTGCCACGTAGTAATGTATAGTGATCTTTGCCCCATGGAAGAGATGGTTCCTGGATGGTAGAAGAAAGGAAGCTGCCTTTCAGATGAGGTGGCTAATTCCACATCTTATCAGGGCATCAAGATATTGCCTTATGAGGACTTGAGAAAATTGCTTATATCTTGCAGTTTCTGAATTTGATCATTCATATCCCATGGTGACAAACCTCAAGGCCATATTAATGCCCCAAGCTATTTATGTCTAGGTACAATTATCCAGGGCTTTATCAAACCTGAGCTGGGATCTAAATACTACTTGCCCTTTCAAGCTCAATGCAAGAGGCACTTCTGTAGAACTTTCTACATTATTATAACCTACATAGGTCTCTCCTTTCTCTACATCCTTAGTTCTCTTAGGGTAAAGCACACAATATGAAACCATGGTTCCTTGTGTTACTTGCTAATTATTTAATGTCTGTATATATCATATCTTCCAACCATATTTTACAATCTAAAGTAGGGACTGTGTCTTTTCTGGTGAGTGACTCTATCATGCATAATAACTTCTTGGTAAATTCTCATTACTTGTTTGGTCGATATTCAGAGTGCATTATCTTTGCTTTCTTTCCCTCTCTTGTCTAGGACCTGGTTCATTAACTGCTTTGTTTCTCCTAAAATACCAGGAGCCACCAGCCCTATCTTTTGGAAGATAGGCTTCCCTTAAAATCCACAATAAATTGGAGAAACCTTGTTAGATATTCAATTATGGTTTCGTTTTCAAGGCCTTCAAAGCTACCCCTATGATTCAGGGGTCTTTCCTGAAACTGTAGCCTTGGAGATATGACTATATGTCTCTGTTGTCTCCCATCTCTATCCTCAAAGTGAGCGCTTAACCTGCACAACCTTTCAAGCTACAGCTCTTTCCTCTGAGATGATGTATGATCAGAAACACTCTGGAACCACTTCAGAAGTACAGAGGTGAAAATTGTGCAAAATCCAAATGTGACTAGATTAATAAGCAAGTCTTATTCAGAAATTCTTTTTGACTGGAGTCTTTTGTCCAGCCAGGTGATAACCATACTGGTGTAAAAACAATAGTGATAAAAGTCCAACATGGGCTGCAACTCATTATTCCACTTCCCATATACATTAGCAAATTGATTCCCTAATCCAGCTAATAATCCCCTCAAGGTTTTTGGGGGCAAATCTAAGGAATTGTCAGATAATACTATTCCTTAGGAACTTCCATCCAGTATCACCCATGCAATCTGGAGAAAGGGGACTACTTCATAGACCAAGGAATTCTTTTCTCTCTTTGTAGTATCTCTGTGAAGTTCATTTCAGAAGGTAATGTGGCTCACAAGACCCTATTGTTAAATTTTTAATGTGAGCATTTTCACCTTAGAAATTAACAAATCTACAAATTAGTGATTGGTTTATTTTTTTGTTAACTGTTCAAACTAAATTAAGTGCTGGAGGAAAAGTTAATAAAACTGATTAAACTTAGAAATTTATTGAGATTGGGGTAGATTTGTAGTGCAGTGAATAGAGTACTGGCTTTGGAGTTAGGAGAACCTGAATTAAAACCTAGTCTCAAACACTTTCTAATTGTATGACCTTATACAAGTTACTTAACCTGATTCCCTGCCCCCCCCCCAAAAAAAAAAAAAAAAAAAAAAATGTGGTGATTTTTTTTTTTTCTGCAGAGTTAGTTAACATTTACCAGACTACTATTGCTTTTGGCTCTAAATCCTATACTCCTATGACACTTTAGGATTGGTATAATCCTTGAGAAGAGACTTTGATTCGAAGTCTACTTGGAAGGAGAAAATAAGGATGAGATGTAGGTGCCAGAGAAGAGGGCAGTGTCTAAATATCAAATACCAGCCTCTCTAATTTAAAGAACAGAATTTTTTAAAATTTCTCTTTTAACAGAAGTTTTTTTTTTTGCTTACTATTATTTTATTTTTTTCCAATTACATGTAAAGATAGTTTTCAACATTTATCTTTGCATGAATTTGAGCTTCAAATTTTTCTCCTTCCCTCTCCTCCCTCCCCTAGATAGTAATCTGATAGAGATTATACATGTACAATCATTTTAAACATTTAAAAAAATAAATATTATTTCTACATTAGTCATGTTGTGAAAGAAGACTCAGAACAAAAGGGAAAAAAACATAAAAAAGAAAAAAAAACAACAACAAAGAAATGAAAGTAGTGTCTTTTGCCCTGCATTCAGTGCTATCTCTGGATGTGGATGGCATTTTCCATCATGAATCCCTTGGAAATGATTTGGATAACTGTGTTACTGAGAAAGGCTCATAGTTGAACATTGTACAATATTGCTGTTACTGTGTGGCCCTATTCACTTCACTCATCATCAGTTCATATAAGCCTTTCTAGTTTTTCTGAAATCTGGGTGCTCATCATTTCTTATAGAATAGGATTCCATTCCATTCATATACCACAACTTGTTCAGCTACTCCCCAATTGATGGGCAGCTACTCAATTTCCAATTATCTGCCACCACAAAAAGAGCTGCTATAAATATTTTTGTAAATGTGGATTCTTTTCTAAAGAGCAGAATTCTTAACCCTAAGAAAATTAACTAGTTTAGAAACTTTTCATCATACATTAATCTGCCACCTGTGTATACTGTGGCCACCTTAGTCCTGAGGAAGATTCTCTTAAGGAATGTTTAGGGAGTACTCTAAGTCAAACTAAACAAGGTCACTGGGTAACTGTCCTCTTGATATGAGGCACCGCTATCCCTCCTCAAAATATCTGTTCTCTGACAGCTAAAATACTGCAACTAGAGATTCATTTCTTTAAGTTAGGTAGGGACTTCTCCAGGTTGAGATTTAGTACAAATGTCACTAGAAGGCATCATACCTTAAACAAAATAAATTGTGATTGAATTTATCATCTGTTATCTTCCTAATAGTCAGCCCTCTCCCAGATTTATTTATTTAGATTTTTTTTTGATTAAGTGAAATAGGTCATTCTTTGCCTCAATTGCTACCTAACCTTAATAACTGAATGGATGCAGCCTCAGTTGAACCGAGACCTGTTGACTTTGAGACTGCTCCTTCATTTTAAAAGAAGAAAATGAAACTCAACAAGTCTAAGGGACTTACCCAGGATCACACATTTAGTAAATACATGAGGAAAGATTCTCTTGATGGTGTTAGGCATCTAAGGAATAAAGTGGGAAGACCATGTGATGGGAAAGAATGAAATAAAGGAAGTTCCGAACAGAAAAACAAGCTCAACCTCCTTCAGTAAATGTATAATGAAAAGACACTGGATTTAGAGTTAGGAGACCCAGAGTTTGAATCCAAGCTTTGATACTTAACAATTGAATAACCATGGATGACTATTGACCCTTAGTTTCTGCCCTGTATAAAATGAGAAGTTTGGTCTAAGTGAATCTTAATATGCCCTCATAATGTCACAGATGGAAAACCTAAAGAACTAAGGAAACTTAGAGATCATCTTGTCTAATCCCCTTGGACACAGAAAATTTAAGGAATTTCTTGCAGGATCACACAGCTAAGTAGAACTGGGACTTGAATCAAGCATTTCTGAGTTCTAAGCTAGCACTTTCCATTGCATCATATATCATATGATTCTATGGGAATAAAGGTAGATGTGCACTATTGGCAATGCGGTCTTGAGAGGAAACCCTTTTGTAACTATTAAGCTATAGCCTATCTAAAAATTGTCAGGTAGGACCTGGATGTGTATTTCTTCACTCAGTGAAATTGTGGCCATTCTGAGATTCTCACTGGGGAGATGCCAGCACGGCATACTGTAGAACCTGGACTTACCGTTTTCATTCTCTTAGGTCAATGTCTCAATGTCGTCAAAGTCTAGGGCTTATCTGACCTAGATAAGAGCCAGCTGCTCTGGTGGGAACTTTTGGCCACCAAATAAATATAATTACCCTAAAGCTTTACTATGCCACAAGCAAACTATTTTCTAAAAATCTTAATAGTATTTCATTTTTCTGAATATTTGAAAAGATAGTTTTCAACATTTACCCCTGAAAAACCTTTCCTTTCCTCTTCCCTCCTCCCTACACAGGACAACAAACAGCTCAACATAGGTTAAACCACATGCTAACTATTACCAGAGGGGACTACAGATCACTCAAGGAGAGGGGTAGTATAGTGTAATGGGTGGGTTACTGCATTTGGAGTCAGAAGGACCTGGCTTCAAATCTTATTTCAGTTTCCCAATCTGGAATGAGGGCGTGTGTGTGGAATTGAGAACCTCTAAGATTCCATTTTAATTTTAAATCTATAATCCAATGAAAGAAATAGTATTGACCAATGCTTGCCTACTTGTAGGGCCCACTTTGCACAGTTAAGTGAACAAAATAACTATGCCCCAGGCAGGTTTTGTGGAAAAAAATTCTTGATTTATCAATTGGTTTCTACCCTTGAGAAAAGACTAGGACATTTTTACATTTAAGAAAACAAAAATTTATTCTTAAGAAGACTAGCTTTTCAGTGGGACCTGAGAGTTCTCTTGATCTCAATTTCTCTTTTCTGCCTATAGACTAATAGCTTAAGTATTTCCCTAGGCTCATCCTCCAAGACCCAACTTATTAGAATTGTGAACCTAGAAGGAATGCAAAAATTCATGTAGTCACACTTGTCAGATTGGCTAAGATGACAGCAAAAGATAATGACGAATGTTGGAGAGGATGTGGGAAAACTGGGACACTGATACATTGTTGGTGGAATTGTGAATGGATACAACCATTCTGGAGAGCAATTTGGAGCTATGCTCAAAAAGTTATCAAACTGGGCATACCCTTTAACCCAACAGTGTTTCTATTGGGTCTATATCCCAAAGAGATCTTAAATGAAGGAAAGGGACCCACATATGCAAAAATGTGGCAGCCCTTTTTGTAGTGGATAGAAATTGTAAACTGAATGGATGCCCATCAATTGGAGAGTGGCTAAATAAACTATGGTATATGAATGTCATGGAATATTATTATTCTGTAAGAAACAACCAGCAGGGTGATTTCAGAGAGGCCTGGAGAGACTTGCATGAACTAATGCTAAGAGAAAGGAGCAGAACCAGGAGATCAATATACACAGCCACAACAAGACTATATGATGATCAATTCTGATGGACATGGTTCTCTTCAGAAATGAGATGTTTCAGACCAGTTCCAGTTGTTCAGTGATGAAGAAAGCCATATACACCCAGGGAGAGGCCTGTGGGATTTGAGTGTGGACCACAACATAGCATTTTCATGCTCTCCATTGATGTTTGCTTGCTTTATGTTTCTCTTCTCAGATTTTTTTTCTCTTGTAGATCCGATTTTTCTTGTATAGCAAAATAACTGTATAAATATGTATATACATAAAAAAAATTCATGTAGTTCAACCTCTCCATTATACAGATGAAGAAACTGAAACTGGAGTATGTTCTATAACTTGTCCAAGGTCATGTGAATAGCTAATGGAAAAGACAAGATTAGAACTGTTTTAATATGTTTCATATATATTTCTCTTATCTCTCCAACTAGATGATAATTTTCTTGAGGACTAGGATTGTGTCTTCTGCCTCCTTAAAAATCTAGAACAGTAAAAGCTGCACAGTTGGCACTTAGGAAGTGCTTGTTGATGGACTGATATTAATGAAGTTTTTTTCTGGAGTTGACTTCCTCTGGCTCATCACCAGGTTAGCTGCAGGATGGTCAGATTTTGGCATGTACCATACTATTTCATAGGCAGAGAAAACTTATAGTGATGACACCATGGATTCCTTGAGTATTGAAGGAAATAGAAAATATACAGAAAGTTTGATTTTTTTTTTTAACTAGTTTGATTCTTAGAAAGAAAAGTTTGGATTTATTACCCACCTTTGTTCATAGGGATGTAGTTATTCATGGGGAGGTGGTTGTTCATGGAGAGTTTAGTCTGCACTGTATGTCCTTAGATTTATCTAAAAGAAACCATAGAGGCCCCCCTGTGCAACTCCCTCAGTTTTAGGAAACCAAGGCATAGGGAGATAATCTGCATGGATCAAACAGATAGCAAGTATCTGAGGCAGGATTTGAATACAGTTCTTTTTAATTCTAAATCCCAAACTGTATTCACTAAACCACCTAAACTGACAAGTGGCCAAGCCAGAGTGAGTCAGCATAAGTGAAAAACAAGGAAGCAAAAGATTTTTTGCAATTCACTTGAAGCTTTGGTTTAAATTCCTGATAAAAACAAAACCTTCTTTTGTTCTCTCTTCCCCATTTTATCCTTTGACTGCATTGCCATGACTTCCAAGGAGGATTTGGAATTCTTAATAACCAGCAGCATGAGACTAGGGCTCTACAGAGAGTGAGAAATCATAGTAGCACCAGAAGAAGAATAAAAACCAAATCTCTTTATAAGAAAGTTTAGTTTAGTAGTGGTGAGTATATAAAGAATATCTTGCAGGGGTAAATAATAAGGTTTAGTGTCCCTAATAATGAAAGTTACCCAAAGGTGCAATAGGTTGCTTTAAAAGGTAAAGGGTTCAGGAGATCATTCTGTGCTGTAATGATCAACTGTCAGAAACGTGGCTACTCTGGTAATTACAATGATATAAGATAATTTAAAAGGACTCTTGATGAAAAATACTATCTATCTCTAAAGAGAGAACTGATGGACTCTGAGGATAACTCAAGCATAATTTTCTTACTTTTTTGAGAAATAGCTAATATCAAAATGTTTTACAAGACTTCATATTGTGTGGGATAAAAATATGATTCCTGATTCAAAATCATTATTCAGACATCTCTTAAAGTGAAGATTAGAAGTTTATTTGAATTTCACAAAATTTTGGACAGTCATTCTTCTCCAGGTCACGCCAAGGAAAAGAAGGAATGCCTGTCCCCTTCTCACCTGAGCCCATATTTATAAAGAGAGAAAGGGAGGCTCACTCCCAGGACCTGCCAATCTCCAGAACAAAGCACTTCCTGCCCACTCAAGGCCCTCAGATATCAAGCAGACCTTTTGCAAATCAGTAAATAGCAGATAGGTTCCAGTCAGCCTTTGATATTCTAAAAAGCCACAATTTATCTCTTCTGGCAATAGGATTCCCAATGAAAAACCCCACCAATCTCTAGCAATCATTATTCTGAGAAGTCCTCAGTTTCCCATCTCATTCAATATGTACAAAATTAGCCTACATATTTCATATGGCCTCATATAATAGCAAGAACAATTCCCCAAAGATACTTAAGGATAGCATGGGAGGAAGGGAAAGAATTTGGAACTCAATTTAAAAAGAAAAGAATGTTTAAAATATATATATATAAACATCTATACATATGTATATATGTGTAAGTATTTAACCAAGTTGTAGTGGGGAATCTTTTTCAAATATGGAATGGATTTAATAGATGAAGAGGCTCCTTCCAACTCTATAATTCTGTGATAGTGAGAAGACCTTCTAGGAGACTATTACAATAATCCAGGTAGTGAATCTTTACTAGTCTGATGACAGTGGAACTAGTGAAGACACAAGAGATGTGAGAGAGAGAGAAGTAAAATCAAAAGGAAGTCTTATCTGTTTGAAACATGAAGGTCTAAAGAGAATGCAGAATCAGAACAGACAAGATACTTGGAGCAAAAATAATGGTGATGATCATCAATAGGTCAATCAAGCATTTATTAAGCAACTACTATATAATATACTATATAGTGTTAGATATTGGAGATTAAAAGACAGAAACAAAATAGCCTCTGCTCAACAACCTAATGATATGGAATGGAGAAAGCAACATGTAACTAAATAGGTTCATACATGGTGGAAACAAAGTAGAAAGAATATAGTCTTAGAGAGGAAATTTCGAATGACCCATGCATCTCAAATTCAACGAGGCCAAAACTGAGTTCATTTTCTTTCCTCCAAAACTTTTCTCTTCCAAACTTCCACATTACTTTCACTCACATCACATATTCAATTCTTTCCCAAATCTTGTCTATTATATGTTAATAACATATCTTGGATGTATTCCATTCTTCTAACTCAAAAGTTACCTCCTTCTAATAGATATTATTGCTCATAAGAAATGATGAATGAGTTGATTTCAGAAAAGCTTGGAAAGACTTACATTAATTGATGCTGAATGGAGTGAACAGAGCCAAGAGAATATTGTGCAAAGCAACAACAAAATTATGTGGTGATCAACTCTGATGGATGTGGCTCTTTTCAGTAAAGAAGTGATTCAAGGCAATTCTAATAGACTTGTGACAGAAAGTGTCATCTGCATACAGAGAGAGAACTATGGAGAAGTGAATGTGGATCAAAGCATATATAGTATTTTCACCTTTTTGTTTGTTTGTTTATTTTCTTCCTTGTGGGTTTTTTTCCTTTTGATCTGATTTTTCTTGTACAACAGGAAAAACATGGAAATGTATTTTAAAAGATAGCACATATTAAACCTATATCAGATTGTTTATTGTTTTGGGGAGAGGAAAAGTGAGGGAGAGAGGGAAAAAAATTTGGAACACAAGGTTTTACAAAAATAAATGTTGAAAACTCCCTATACAAGCATTACTATTCAATTCAATTTAATGCAAAACAAAACAAAACAAAACAAAAAAGTTATTCAGAGGATTAAATAAAATGAGCATGTAAAATGTTTTGTAAAACCAAAATACTAAATCAATTAATTCTTAATATCTTCAAAAAACCTTACCTTCTTAATTCAAGCTCTCCATCACCCTTTACCTAGATTATTATAATTGCCTTCTAACTGTTGTCCTACTTCAAGTCTCTTCCCATCTGAATCTCTCCTCTATATCGCCAAAATGATTTTCCTAGAGTATAGGATTTACTGTATTACTCACTGTTCAAAAAATCCAAGAGCTCCCCATTATATCCAGAGTCACGTACAAAATCCTCTGGTATCTTAAAGCTATTCACAACCTAATATCTTCCTCCTATCTTTTTACTCTTCTCACAACAATACATGTCTCCATGCACTCTAGTGTCAAGCAATAGCAACATAATTGCTATTTCTCAGCTGGATGGACAGCTAGGTGACACAGTAGGTAAAGCACTGGGCTGGAGTCAGGAAGACTGAGTTCAAATCTGGCTTCAGATACTTATTAACTATAATGACCCTGGGCAAGTTACTTACCCCCTTTTGCTTCAGTTTCTTCATCTGTAAAATGAGTTGGAGAAGGAAATGGCAAACTACTCTAGTATCTTTGCCAAGAAAACCCCAAATGGGGTCATGAAGAGCCAAACATGACTGAAATGGTTAAACAACACACAGGATACTCTACCATCCAATCTCTCTGATTACACTTGTTGTCCCCCATGCCTTAAATATTCTCTCTCATCTCTGCTTCTTGACACACTTGACACTCTCAAATCAAATATACCTTCCACAGGAAGCCTTACTGATCTCCACAGTCACTTGAGCCTTCTCTAAGATTACCTCAGTTCTATTCAGTTTCTATAATGTGTGAACCTATTTGCTCACATATTGTCTCTTATATTAGTACAAAAGCTTCTTGAAGGTAAAAGCAGCTTTTACATGTTCTTTGTTTGCATCCCAGTGCATGGGGATTATGTACCAATGCCTGGTATATAAGTATTTAATGAATACTTGTTAACTGATTTATAGATAGAGGTGAAAGGCAATATTAATAATGAATCCCCATAGTAGGAGCAATTTCATAAAGTATCAATGAAATATAGGTTGATTATTCCTTTAAAAGTACTGAATCCATCTTCCAAACTTATTTGCTGCAGGTACTAATGTCATGGACCATTGACAAAGCTTTCTAGAAGCCTAGGTACAAAGCAGTCAGGGCTCAAGAAATAGTCTAGAACTTTCCTTAGGCTTCTGACCAAATGACCATCATGACCAGCCCAAGCATGGGGAAACAGCACTCAGGTGGATTCATGTTGTATACTTGCTGAATATCCTTTATTTGCTTTGCATGTCCTTTGCCTGCTATAACTGATCAATCAGTCAGTAATCGTTTATTAAGCTCCTACTATGTGCCAGCATTGCCCCCCCCCCATCCTCCTGGTTGGGGCTGCTCCATTTTGGGGGAATTGCTGAAGCTGGCATTATTAAATATTTCAAGACCCTTGGATTTGTGAACATATAAATATGTTGAATTCTGGGGTGTTGCCATTATTATAAAATTTTCATATATGCTTGTGCCAAACCTGAATCTTCCCTGTGACCACATAGTGGTTGAGACCTTGTTCTTTGCATAGGACATTGTAGCTATAGGACCAAGGAGGGACTAGGTAGTATCAAGGCACCATCCACATAGTTGTCAAAACACAACTCTTTATGTCCATCTCGTGGGCAAACATGATACCCTCTCTGTCCTTAAAGAAGAACAGTATCTCTAATACAGCTATTCAGCTAGATACATTGGTCTTGTAACCTTAATTATTTGAGTAATGGGAGTCAGGAGTGTAGAGGAGTTGCTTTGGGACAGTTATTGCATTTTATATATTTGAAGCTATTTATTCTTTAACTATTTGCTTGTCACCACAATGCTTTTGATTTCAAGTATACTTGGGGAGCTGTTTTTGCTATTACTTGAGGTCATCTGAAATCCATAGACTGTTTTGTTTTTGTTTTTGTTTTTTTAATGAAAGGGAAGAAGAGATTTGGTGTGTAAGGCTTCAAGAGAATCACTGTAAATAATTTTAACCCAAAGCTAAGAAAATGCTTGGTTACTGGAACTTGTGAAAAACATGTTGTAAACCTTAAAGCATTAGAAAAACATCAGCTATCATTATTTTTGCTGTTGTAATCACCATTTTACACAAGATGAAACAGAGATTAAGTTACTTAACTATGATCACAGAGTTCATGTCAAACTGAACTCAAATTCTTCTAATTCCAGTTTTCTTTTTGTAAATCTCCAAGAAAAGTGAATCTAAGGATACTTTTCAATACTTTCTAATGGTTAGTTTTTAACAGTCAACATAAATATTACCAAATGGGAAGTTATCTGAAAAGGAAATATTTAATCTGTAGGATCACTGCACCTGCCACAAGATTAGAATGATACATTCTGAAACTTTGCACTGAATCCAGGAGTTAAAAAGAATAGCATTGGCAAGAATTCATAAATCCAAGTGTCGTGAAGTAATTCATGCTGCCAGTTTCAGTAGCTCCCACAGCAGGAGAACACCCCCATGGGAGGATGGAGGAGGATACTGCCACAATGGAGTCTAGAAGTCTGATGTTTTCATTGTAGTTGTTTGAGTTACTGATCTGGAAATTCTAGTTCTCCCTGTAGAATTTGATATAGCTTATTCTAGGGACCAAAATGGGCGCTGACTATAAGCAGAAACCCTATCTAAATCCCTTTTTGTGACATTTTTTTCATTCTGACCCACTTTGGTGAATCTCTTATGATTCATACTGAAGATGAACCTAACATTTGGAGCAAATATATTGAGCTTTCGAAATAGGGAATATTTATAAGGGGGAGAAGATTTAAAATGCTGCATCTTTAGGTGAAGAGAATTCCTCAGACTGGAATTTAAAGCCACTGGTTAATGAAGTCCTTCTTATCCCAGCCCTAAAGAGAAGATCAATTTTGAGCTGGTGAATGCAGGTAATTCAGTATAGTAGGAACATTACTCTGATTAAAAGATCTGGATTCAAATCCTGACTCAACCTCCTAGGGGTACTTAAATTTAGTGGTAGAAGAGACTTAAGAGATTTCTTAATCTAACCCCTCATTTCTAAGGAAACAGATCCAGTGACCAAGGAAATGACCAAGATTTAAATTAAAATATTCTCAAGCCCACACCTAGCACTCCTCCTATGGACACCATATTGTCCTCTGGAGTAACTTGGACAACCTCCCTTGGAAAACTTCCCTTCCTTCCTCTATAAATTGAGCCTTGAAAGATTCAAAAGAGCAAATAATCCTCCAGTTATTTGTAGCTGAGTTAGTCTAATGCACTTTTGTTCTTATATCTGAATTTTGCTCTATCATATATGGAAATGGAATTCTAACAAAATGAAGTCACACTGTAGAAGTGACTCTGGGATTTTAAGCCTATTCTATTTTTAGCAGCTTTGGCCCCAAATTAGTAGAAATCAGGAAAATATATATTTTTAATAACAAAGAGTTGTATTTATGAGACTGTCAAGTTCAAAGAGCACTGAGATAGAAATCCAAAGGCCTGGGTCTTAGCTTTAATTTTACTATTGATTTACCAGGTGATCTTGGGCAAGTTACTTTTGTATATCACATTTTTTCATCTGTCAATGTTGATAATTCTTAACATTTTTATTTACAAGATTATTTTAATTTCAAATAAAGTCAAATGAATTGTAAAAGCACTTTGAAGACTATAAAAGTATGGTACAAGTGGCACATTGGCTAGAGTGCCAGGCTTGATCAGGAAGGCCCATTTTTCCTAAGTTTGAATCTGGTCTCATACATTCAGTAGCTGTGTGACAAGTTATTTAACCTTATTTGCCTCTTTCCTCATCTGTAAAATAAATTGGAAAAGGAAATGGCAAATCACTGCAGTATCTCTGCCAAATGAGTTCATGAAGTCACTGAAATGATTGAACAAGAATAACAAGTATAAGGGATTATCATTATTATCATTAATAATGTTGTTCATATTCAGGACCCACAGAATTTCAGTAAGAGTAAGGAAGACTTTGATTAGAGACTGAGATATCCAAAACCTTCACACTCTTTCCTCTTCCTTATATTTAACTCTCATGGGAATTTTTGTATAAAGGAGTCAATCAAAACCAAACCTTTGTCTCAAGAAAAAAACAGACAATTTGCTTCTGTTTTTTAATTTTTTCTCTTGTATTTGACTAGAGGGTGAAATAGTCCCTTGGGAAAGGATTATTGTTTCATGGTTTTGATTAAGCAGTGCCAAGACTATATGAACTACCCTGCTAACTACAGCTAAGGGAAAATTCTCTTTTCCCATCACTTGCAATTTTTCTAGTTGTTTCCTCAAAGTTCTAGACAATGCAAACATTGTGACTCTATTTATATATTATGTATTTGTTTTATTTATATATCATGTTAATATATAATATATATTATATTTATATTATGTTATTATATATTATATTCATATATATTTGATTTCCTTGCAACCACAGCTTGACAAAGCCATAGAATTTGGAGCTGAGAGAGAATTCTTAGATTAACTGGTCCAACCTCATCATTTTACAGATAAACAAAGTCCCAGGGAGTCAAAGTAACCCAAAGCTACATAGTTCCATTAGGGGCAAAACTGGGACTAAAACATGTTTCTTGTTTTTTGTTTTTTGTTTTTTGTTTTTTTTGTTTTTGTTTTTTAAATTAATCACTCCTATAATACATACAATTAATGACTGTCAAACTTCTGGTTGAATTTAGGGAGAGCAAAGAGGTGATAACACTTAAGAAAAAAAAATGCCTCTACATTAACCCTAACTGCTTAAATTCTTCCTTCATTCTGCCTGTCTTTTTCTTTGAGATCTAACTTAAATCCCCTTTCATTCCCCTCTCCACAGATACAATGCTCCAATGAAATGTCCTCAAATTGTTCCAGCCACTCAAGAACCACAATATAATATAATATTTAATTATAGGCTTTGGAATTGTTTTCTAGAATACACCTTCAATCTCCAACTAGACTTAGACAGACAGTGTTAACTGCTTTTCATTCTCTATAGTATAAGCATAGAGCTAGGTGGTGAAGATTATAACCAGCATGCAGACATAGAAGGAGTGGCTTTCACTGGTCAGAAAAGTAAGGTTTTTTTCCTAGCACTGGACCTTTCACACCTGATCCTGTGTCCATATGTTTTTTTCATGATAAATTTTGAAGGCATTGGCTGATTTTAATTTAATATTAGTGCATTAGAAATGGAGATGATTCTGTACCTTAAGTTTTTGTTTGTTCATTTTCCATGCAATTTGGTTTAAGAGATCTGTCAAGGATTACATAACTACCAAGTGTCAAATGTCTGAGGTCAAATTTGTATTCAGGTCCTCTTGACGCTAGATGCTCTATCTAGCTGCTCTCATACCTTAACTTTTAATAGTTACCTTATCTACCATATTGAAGTCAAATGACATCTTACATGTTTTTAATAGGCACATCTTCTGTGTTTTCTAATGTGTTTCAATAAAATCCAAAATTTGTCATCATATTAATTTTTCATGAAAATGTTAGAGGAGGATCTGCAATCTTTTTGAACACTAATTTAAAATTTCTTTAAAAAAAAGTCTAGGTTTGATTAGATTGCCCTCTGCTTATTATAAACTTAAGGGAAAAAAAAGATTGCTATTAGAATTTTGATTTCATTTGTGTAAAACATTCCCTCATGAAGAAACTCCCTTTAGCAATTTAGGCCAATATCTTTGTTGTAGTTTGTTACCTTTAACTTACTAGATTACTGAGTAGATAAATGACTTGTTTTGTGTCACAACGATTATGTGTCAAAGGTGAGAGTGAAACTTTGGCTTGCAAATTCATCTAAAGATGGCTCAGAAGCTAGTTCCCTATCCACTATATTGCACTGTTTATATAAACTTTCTTTTTTTATTATTTTATTAAAAAAAACAGAATAAGAAAAAAAGAAAAGCATAAAAGAAATACAAAAGAAAAGAAAACATTGCCATGTTTCCAGCAGAACATCAGGAAGGATTCAAAATATGTAACAAGTTACCAGTTCAAGAAAATTATATATGTATGTATGTATATATATATTTTTTTTTAGTAAAAGAAATTATATTCATAAGTGTCCATCTTTTCTTTACTTCTTTGTAAACTTTTCTTTTGTATTTTGCTGTGCACCTTTTTTACTTTATTCTTTTTTTCCCCTTTCATCCTCCTACCATTGCCAAGCAGGCTATAGTTAAGAAAGAATATATTTATGTATACATATGTAGATATATGCATACACATACATATATACACACACATAACCCCTACCTACACACACACACACACACACACACACACACACACACACCCCTTTTGCTTTAATTCTGTTCCTTAACTTGCCTTGATATTACTGAACCTCCCCTGACCCATGAATCTCTCTCGTCTTCTTTCCTCACCTTTGCTTTTCCATCCACCCATCCCTCCCTCCTTATTTCTTTATATATTTTGGAAGATGCTATACCCTTCATGATGTATTTGTAGTGTTGCCTATTTAACCCATTCCTGATGTGAATAGGTTTTTTTTTAGAATTACGAGTCCTCCTCCCAATACCTCTGTGTCTCTGCACCTCATCTACTTAATATATATATAATTACTATTTTACCTTAACTCTGCCCCAGTCTTTCTTTTGAACTACCTTATTGTTTATATCAATCTTAAACATATAGTGTACATTTCTGATGTAAAAATGCATGAACAATTTGTTCACGTTGAGTTCCTTGAAAATGATCTTTGATATTGGCTCTTACGTGTTAAATTTTCTATTAAATTCATGTGTGGTTGATAGAAAGTCTTGAAAATCTGCAAGTTTGTTGAATGTAATTTTTTTCTCATTCAATATTATAGATAATTGTGCTGGATATGATATTTTTGGCCATAGGACTAGTTCTTTTGATTTTTGGTAGATGATATGATTCTAGGACCTGCAGTCTTATATTGTGGCTACTGATAAGTCCTGTACAATTCTATTTGTAGCTCCAGAGTATTTGAATTGTTTTATTTCTGTTTCTTGCAAAATTTTCTCTTTGATCTGGGGATTTTAAAATTTGGCAATAATATTCCTATGTGTTTTCCACAAAGGATCTTATTGAGGTGGTGTTTGGTGGATTTTTTCTATTTCTACTTTTAATAAGAAGTATTAGTGTCAAGGTTTTTTTTGTTTTGTTTTTTTTTGACACAACTTCCAGGCAATCCAATTATTCTTATATTTTCTCTTTTTGATATGTTCTTCAGGTCAATTGTTTTTCTTATAAAAGGTTTCATATTTTCTTCTAATTTTTCACTCTTTATAACCTGTTTGGTTATTTCTTGTTCTCTCATGGCTTCACTGTTTCCCCTTGCCCAATTCTAATTTTTTTTTTTTTTGCTTTTTGCTGAGGCAATTGGGGTTAAGTGACTTGCCCAGGGTCACACAGCTAGGAAGTGTCTGAGACCAGATTTGAACTCAGGTCCTCCTGACTTCAGGGCTGGTGCTCTAACCACTGTGCCACCTAGCTGCCCCCCCAATTCTAATTTTTAAAGAGTTATTTTCATCTTTGAGACTCTATATCTCCTTTTCTAATTGGTTAACTGTTTTTTCATAATCTTACTTTTCTTGGATGGTTTTTATTTTTATTTTTTAGTTTTTCCTCAATGTCTCCCATTTGACATTTAAATTCTTTTTTTTTTTTTGAATTCTTCTTTGGTCATAGAGTTCTTTGGGCAGGGAGCCATTTCATGTTACTCTTTGGGGTAGAAACTTTTTTTATTTCAGTGTCCTCTTCTGAAGATTAACTTCAGTCTTCACTAAAATTTCTATGGTAAGGTTTTTTTGTTCTTTGCTAGTTCATTTTTTTTTTTTTAAATAAGAGGTATTAGTGTAAGCATCTCTAATCATGGGGTGGAGGGGATGGTGCCTCTAGCTTCACTTGAGCTCTCTCCTATGACCTGGAACCTTAAACCAAGAGCTCCACCATCCAGCAAGTGTCTGCAGGTATTACCATCCCTGCCTGCCTGCATCTGCACTCACAGATGTGCTGGTTCCTTCTGGTCCATGGCTGCATCCCTGCAGCTGGGCCTGGTGTTCCCAAACAGCTGAAGTTCCCTCAGTCTTCCAGTCCACCAACTCACTTATAGTCCAGGAGATGAAAGTTTCTGTAGTTTTTGCTGAGGCTCCAGCCACACCCAGCTAACCCCAGGGCTTCCCCACTTGGTATTTCTGAAGGGGTAACCTGGAAGTGTTGGAACTTCACACAGATTAATCCTCACCATAGGATCTTTCTTCAGATCTTTTTGAGTTGTACAAAGGTTCTGCTCCAAGCCTTCCTGATTTTTCACCAGTAAATGTTGCCTTGAGGCAAAAATTTGTTTATTTGTGGGGAAAATCTGAGAGCTTGAAATTTACCAACAAGTACTACTCCATCTTTCCAGAATCCTTCCTTTTTTTTTTTAATTTTCAGATTTACTCTTGCTATTAAAATTTATGTTGTTTAGAAATAGTTTTATTTTTAATTTTAGAAAAGAAAAAGATGAAAATTTATTTCCAGAATTAGTATTTTTAAGTTAATGTGGAAAACTTTTCTTCAAAATGGTATTATGGAATATGAGTGAAAAATTCTATGAAAATCATTAGGCTCAGAAGCTGCTTTGCTTATGAAAAGAAAATTTTGTGCATATTTTAATGTTAATAGTAGTTTTAAGACAAGCTGACATAGGGAAAAAAGCACTGGATTAAAATCACAGAACTTGGATCTAAATTTTTGCTCTCTTAGGGACTATCTTTGTGACCCTAAGCAGGTAAGGGGTGCCACAATGAATGGAACACCTGGCCTGGAGTCAGGAAGACTAAAGTTCCTGAGTTCAAATTTGTCCTCAGATACTTCCTAGATGTGTGACCCTGGACAAGTCACAACCCAATTTACCTCAGTTTCCTGATTTGTAAAATGAATTGAAGAAAGACATAGCAAACCACTCCAGTATTTCTGCCAAGAAAACCCTAAATGGGGTCATGAAGAATAGAACAAGGCTGAAATAACTCAAGAACAAGTGTGACCATGGCAAATCATTTCATCACTTAAAACTTCAGTTTTCATCATCCATAAAATAAAGAAGGCAAATGAACTTTTAAGTTCTCTCTTCTAATTCAAAATCCTATACTTTAGTCATAATTTCAAAAATTCTTACTTTCTTCAAGTGGATCTTTTTTTGTAGATTTCTACTTACAGCAATTTTAATGTAATGCAAATTTTCTCTACCCACCCACTTCACTTAGTCTATATAACAAAAGCATAAACAAAATAATGCCTTTATGGAAGTCATAAAATGTACTAAAATGCAGACATATTGAATACTGAGTCATGATAATAAACAGAATTATGAAATGAAAGGTAAAGTTAATGATAAAAGTATGCATAGTACCATATAGTAAAGTTAACATAGATGTACCTAGTCTTTATTACTGGTAATTGGCCATTCAATTTTTTAAATAAAGCTATCATTTTCCTCATATACCTGAGGGTAGAAATTAGCATTAACCTCAACTAATCCTTCAAAATGCTTTATATAAAATCAGATTTATAAAATGTAAATTTACATAAAGTAAGAAGTACCTGTAGTCTTAAAATGTCATTTAAAAATAATCTTAAATAATATTTATGAATTTATTAATTTTTTTCTGTTAATTTGGCTTTTATTTTTAAATACTTTTGATTTACAAATGTTAATACATTTACACATAAATAAATTTATACAATACTTATGTATCATAAATTTACAAAAAATTTCTTTGGCTTCCATACACATACTCAATAGCTTAGAACCTAACTAGTATCTAGTAGGGTTGTTTTCTCCCATCCTTAGTGTACCAGATAGATTGTTCCTCTCTTCTTGGCTCACAAAAGGAGAATTTGCAGTAATGGCTAACAGTATTCTTTTCTCTGGGAAATGTCAGGTTTTCAAAGTCTCTAGAGGAAAGATCAGAAAGGATAGCAGATCCCCCTTCTCAGGATTACAAAAATCAGTACTGGGAATGCTTGGAGCATTTTAATATCAGCTCTCAGGGAAATGAGTTTAGAGTGAACTATGCAGCATCTCAGTGGCCACAAGCTAGTTAAATATAGCCTGTTGTCTCAAAGACCCTGAAACCAGCATGCAGATTTGCAGATATTTTTAGATATGTCTTATTTTCCCTCCATCATCCCTCCCCTTTATTTGGGCCATGAATGTCAATGGGATCACCTCCTGTTGGATTTATCAACATGTAGAATTGAAGAGCAAAGTTGGCTCTTAGAGTATCATTTCTATTCTCCTACAAAAGTCTTTGAGAATAAAGCACGGAAGAAAACTTGGCCTTACATATAGACATAGTATAATAATACTGCTGTGACTTATGGGGCCCTGAAAAAATCTCTCTTGCCTCTAGATAGATGCCTCTTTTACCTACTAACCAACATCTGGCTAAAGTCACTTTTTCAAAGGACAAAACATTTTGTTCCACATATAGAGATAAAACTAGTGACATAGTGACATATTTAAATGGATGCTTAAGTGATTTATGAAAAGTCCTATCCCGAGAACAGGTTTTGGTCAATGGAAAACATATAGGGCCTAGGCAATGGAAGAAGAATGTGGAATCTCTCAAAGAAGAGATAACACAATCATAAAGGGGGTTATGGAAAGGAGAAAAAAAAATTTATCAAACACCTAATATTCTATACTATATTATACTATGCTATACTATACTATACTATACTATACTATACTATACTATACTATACTATACTATACTATACTATATTATAGGCACTGTGCTAAGAGTTGTTTTTTTTTTTTTTTTTTTTTTTTTACAAATATCTCAACTGAACAATAACCTTGTGTGGTTAGTGCTATTATTATCTCCATTTTTCAGATTAGAAAATTGAAGCAGAGAGAGTAATTTATTCAGGATCACAAAGTAGTAAATATCTGAGGAAGGATTTGAAATCAGGTCGTCCTGCTTCCAGGTCCAGGCTTTATCCCCATGCCACCTAGCTGCCTAGAAATGGAAACAAGCTATCTTGGCATTTTGCCAGGCTAGCTGGAAAAGAATGTCTTAGAAGTAGATTATAAGGTAGTTCCTAATTCTAAGAATCTGCCCATGATTAGATAATTAATGCTATTTCCTTAAGTGTATAGGATTTTTTCTTTAAAATTAAAAAAAAAAGGACTTAAATTCACCTACTCATTTTTATTTCATCATTTGGCAGCAAATGATTTTCCAAATGAGTGGTTCTCTAATGAATTAGCAACCATATTAGGGAGGGGGAAGAAAAGATCTCACACATAAATTCTTACTTATCAAAATGGAATTTATTAAAGGATATTCATTACAATCCACATGGGCTTTAGGAAGGTTTAATAAAGGAGGGACGCTACAAATCTCTAAATCAGATTTAATTTATGTAGTTGTGGGCGAATAGCAGTTGCCAATATAGTTTTTTTTAGATTCTCTTTTTTATAAAGGAAGTCTCATCTTTCACATGTATTGATCAGATTAGTGAATAAGCAAAGATTTATCTCTTATCTCTGCTCTTTAATCACTCCTTGGTATCTTTTGTTGTTCTTGTTTGGTCTCTACCATGTTTGTCCATTTGGGATTTTCTTGGCAAAGATCCTAGAGTCATTTGTCATTTCTTTCTCCAGTTTATTTTACAAATAAGGAAATTGAGGTAAACAGAGTTAAGTGACTTGCTCAGGATCACATATTGGTAAGTATTTGAAATAGGATTTGAACTCAGGAAGAATCTATCTACCATACCACGTGCCTGTCCTTGGTGTCTTTAAAGACTGTTGTTCTTTGAGGGCAAAGAAGGGAGAAAAGGAAAAAGGAAAAATATTTGTAATTTTCATGGTTTATTTTTGAGTTGGTCTTTAGAGAGAGTGGGATTTTGGTTCTCATGGTCTTGCTTAAATTTTGGAAACATTTCTAAAATCCAGGAGTGCTGATGGAATCCTTGGTATTATTTCATCTCAGTTGAGTTCTTTATCCTTTTATTCCTCCCTGGTTAATTCTTTACCACATTCACCATAGCAACTGATCTAAACTTCTGTCCTCATGCTTCCCATAGCAACAATCTTGGCTGAGGACTTTCTCTTATATGCTGCTTTAAAAATTGAAGCTGTTTTCTGTGAGTTCCCTCTACTCCCCTTCTGCTCATATTGCATCCCTCTGATATAATATCCATTATCTTCTATTTTACTCTAGTTTCTGATGAAGAAAGAGGTGGCCCTTCTCCTTGACAAGGTCATCCCTTTGTAATGCATTTGATCATCTCTCTTCCAATTTTCACTAACAGATTGTTTCCTCTATTGTCCTCCCCTCTAATCTTCAATCTCTCTCTCTCTACTGGCTTCTTTTCTGCTGCCTAAAAAAGTCTTATTTCTTTCTAATCCTTAAGAAATCCTCATTCGATACTACTACCTATTCCCTATATCTGGTCCTATATCTTATCCCTTCTAGCCCAACATTTCTCCTTTCTTTCTCAGGTAAATTTTCTTCATTTTTTTTCATTTAACAAGTATTTATTTTCTGTCTCTTTTACAAACCTCCATTTCTTTTTTTTTTAATTTTATTTGCATAACATAAGTGTGGGTAATTCTTCAATAATAACCCTTACATAGCTTTCTGTTACAAGTTTTTCCCCCCAACTCCCCACCCCTCCCCTAGATGGCAGGATATCCACTACATGTTAATTATGCTAAAATATTGGCAAATAGAATATATGTATACATATTTCCAAACTTATCATTGTTGTGCAAGAAAAATCTTATCTACACAAAAGATATATCAGATAAAGGAAACACAATGTAAGCAAACATCAATCAAGGAGTATGAGAATATTATGTTGTGGTCCACATTTCACATCCCTCTCTCTGGGTGTATATGGCTTTCTTCAGTGAACAATTGGAGGTGGTTTGAAACATTTCATTGTTGAAGAGAGCCATGTCCATCAGAATTGATCGTCATATAGTACTGCTGTTGCCGTGTGTAATGATCTCCTGGTTCTGCTCATTTCACTCAGCATCAGTTCATGTAAGTCTCTCCAAGCCTCTCTGAAATCATCTTGCTGGTCATTTCTTACAGAACAATAATATTCCATAATATTCATATACCATAATTTATTCAGCCATTCTCCAATTGAAGGGCATCTATTCAATTTCCAGTTTCTAGCCACTACAAAAAGGGCTGCCACAAACATTCTTGCACATGTGGGGCCCTTTCCTTCCTTTATGATTTCTTTGGGATATAAGCCCAATAGAAATGCTGCTGGGTCAAAGGGTATGCACAGTTTGATAACTTTTTGAGCATAGCTCCAAATTGCTCTCCAGAATGGCTGTATCCGTTCACAGCTCTACCAACAATGCATCAGTGTCCCAGCCCTCCCACATCCCCTCCAACATTCATCATTAACTTTTCCTGTCATTTTAGCCAATCTGACAGGTGTGTAGTGGTACCTCAGGGTTGTCTTGATTTGCATTTCTCTGATCAATAGTGATTTGGAGCACCTTTTCATATGACTATAAATAGTTTTAATTTCATCCTCTGAAAATTGTCTGTTCATATCCTTTGACCATTTATTGATTGGAGAATGGCTTGAATTTTTATAAATATGAGACAATTCTCTATATATTTTAGAGATGAGACCTTTATCAGAACCCTTAAATGTAAAGATGATTTCCCAATTTATTGCTTCCCTCCTAATCTTGTCTGCATTGATTTTGTTTGTACAAAAACTTTTTAACTTAATATAGTCAAAGTTATCTATCTGGTTTTCAATTAAGAGTTCCAGTTCTTCTCTGGACATAAATTTATTCCATCTCCATAGGTCTGAAAGGTCAAACCTCCATTTCTTAATGAAAAAAAGGGAAAGAAAAAGAAAACCCTCATCACAAATATGCATAAGCAAGCAAAACAAATTCTCATATTGGCTATGTCCAAAAATGTGTATCTCATTTTACATATTCAATTTAATATATCTCTGTTAGGAAGTAGATATTATTTTTCATCATTGGTTGTCTGGAATCATTGTTGATCTTGAATTGATCAGAGTTTTTAAGTCTTAATTTTTTTTATTTTATCAACTTTTATTTATCTTGGATAAATTGTTTTCCTGATTCTGCTCACTTTACTTGAATCAGTTTATACAAATCTTCTTAGATTTCTCTGAAACTTTCATCATTTCTTTGAGCATAAGGGTATTATGTTACATTTATGGATCGTAATTTGTTTAAACATTGTCTAATTTATTGGTACCCCTTTAGCTTCCAGTTTTTTGTCATCACAAAAAAAACCTACTATAAATATTTTTTGTACTTATGGGTCATGTTCCTCCTTTAATCTTTATGGAGTATCTCTTTAGTAGTAACTCTGGGTCAAAAGGTAGGCACACTTTCATGATTTTGGAGCATAGTTACAAATTGTTTTCCAGAATGGCTGTATTAATTTAAAATTCCACCAACAATGTACTTATTTTTTCCAAATCCCCCTCACCATTTTTGACTTTCCTTTTTTTTTTTAACTTTGACAAACTGATGTATATGATATAGAATCTCAGAGTTGTTTTAATTTATATTTTTCCAACTGTTACAAATGTGAAGAATTTCTTCATAAAGATATTGATAGCTTGGATTTCTTCCTCTGCAAACTGTCTGTTTTATCTTTTGATTATTAGTTAGGAAGTGGTTCTTTAAAAATTTAAATTAATTCCTTGTTTGTCTTAGAAATGAGACTTTTATCAGGGAAATTTGATGAAGCTCTTTTTTCCTCTTAACTGTTTCTCTTCTAAATTTATTTGCATTTGTTTTGTTTGTACAAAACCTTTTCATTTTATATAATAATAATTTTCCAATTTTTCTTCTGTGATTTTCTCTATCCTCTCTTTGGTCATGAATCCTTCCCCTAACCATTGATCTGAAAGCAAATTTCTTCCTTGTTATTTTAATTTGTTTCTAATGTGACTTTTGATCCTAATTCATTTATTCATTTAGGTTAATCATGGTATAAGTGTGAGGTGTTCTTCTAAGTCTTATCTCTGTCATATTGCATTTTATTTTTGCCAGAAGTTATTGTTTAATATTGAGTCTTTGCTCCAATAACTAGGAACTTTTGAGTTTACTGACATTAGGTTACAGGTTTCATTTGTTTCTTTATAGCTAATCTGTTTAGCTAGTTGGCCTCTCTTAATCAGTAACAAATTATACTATACTGTGTAGTATAGTATAAGATAGTTCTGCTAGGCTTTCTTCCTTCCCATTTTTAAAAATCATTTCTCATAAGATTCTTAATCATTTCTTCTTCCACATGCTTTTTAAATTCCTTGAGAAAAAAACCATAAACATATAGTGCTTCCTCTTCCCTAGCCTTCTGTAATATAACTTCTAACCTTTTCAATAAATTTAAACAGCTCTCTCCAAAGTGCCCATAATTTCTAAATTGCCAAATCTAATGGCCCTTTCCCACTATTCTTTCTTCTTGCTTTCTCTGTAATTTAATATTGTCTACCACACTATCTTCCTGGATACTCTCTCCTCTTTGGATTTCATGAAACTGTTCTCTCTTGATTTTCTTCCTATCTGTCTGACTGCTCTTTTCCATTCTCTTTTTCTGGATCTTCAGTTATACCACATCCATTACTTGGTGCTGTATCCCAAGACTCTGGGTTGAGTCCTCTTATCTTTTTTCTCCATATTTTTCTTGTGGTGAGCTCAACAACTTCCATGAATTCAATGATCATCTCTATGCAAATGATTTACAGACCTATATATGTATCCCCAATATTTCTCTAGCACTCCTTTTTCATATTACCAACTAATTTCTTATCAAGCATTTCAAACTAGATGTCATAATCATTTCAAATGCAACTAGAATCTGAAACTAGAATCATTATTCTTTCCCCTCAAGACTATTCTCTTCCAAACTTCCTTTTACTTTTAAGGATATCACTATTCTTCTAATGATCATAACTTTGGTATCTTTTTCAACTCTTCACTCACTCATTCCCCCAACTAATTGTCAAATCTTGTTCTTTCTACCTCCAAAATATTTTAATCCATTTCTTTTTCTCTATCCACACAATTACCATCTTAGTATCACCTTATTGCCTCCTGACTTCCCTCCCTACTCTAGTCCATCCTCCACAAAGCCACTAACACAATTTTTCCAAAGAACAGGTCTGACCATATCACCTCTTATTCATTAAAATTCAGTAACTCCCTGTTGCCTTTGGAATCAAATACAAACTTTTCCTTTTGCATGTAAAATGTTTTACAACTTGACTCCTTCCTATTTTCCTAGCTTTTTAAAACATTAATCCTTTCTATGAACTCTGTGGTCCCAAAATAGAGTTTTCTTATTATAACCCATACATGGTGTTCCATCTCCCATTTTCATGCCTTTACATTTCAGGCATGGGAGACAATATGGAATATATATCCCATGCCTAAAATGTTCTCCCTCTTAATCTCTACCTCTTATAGTCCATGGCTTCTTTTAATACTTAGCTCAAGCTTTACTTTCTGCAGGAGACCTTTCCTGATCCCCTAACTATTAGTACTTTCTTCTCTAATGTTACTGGGTATTTATCCTATATGTATTTCATTTATACCTATATATGTACCTGTTTTCCCATTCTATTGCAATGTAACTTTTTTCAGAGTAGGAACTATTTTTACTTTGTATCTATCTGTAGCCCAGTTCTTATCATAGTGTCAAAAAAATCAATTGCTCAGCAACTATATGTTAATTGATTAATCCCTGAAAGAGGTGGCCATTAGATCATAATGAACTTTATGGAAAAAACAAAAAACCAAAGGTACCATAATTTATTTATGTTGTGACATTTTTATATAATCCAACTCTCCTAAACCTATTTCTAAGTTCCAAAGGTCACTATAGATATAATAAATAGGTTACCATTTACTTAGGGCTTTTTGCTTGCTAGTGGGTCATTTTACCTCAAGTTTCCCCTGTTCCAATCAATATTCCATTGAATCACTCCTCCACCACTCTCTAAACTCCAGTGGCTTCCTGGTGGTTCCAGGATCAAATACAAAGTGCTTTGTTTGGCATTCAAAGCCTTTCACAATATAGTCCCTTCTTATGTCTTGGTTATATTTACATCTTATGTCCCTACATGAACTCTTTGATCTGATGACACTGGTCTCCAAGTTAGTCATTAAACAAGACACTGCATTTTCCCATGCCCAGCATTTTCTTTGACTTTCCCCCTTGCTTGAAATGTTCTCCTTTTTGGGCAACATGATTCCAGAGAAAGTAATATATATCATCTCATTGAACTTTCATAAGAGTGTGAGTTTGTTAGGTCATGAGCACACACACATACACACATATAATATGTTACATGACCTGTATATATGCATGTGTACATATGCCCTATAAAGAATCATCAATATTTAGGAAAGTAAAATGGTATTATTTTATGCATTTTGTAGAAGGACTCTTCATTTTACAAAAAGTTTTTTTTTCAGATTTCTCCTTCAACATCAAGTTTTAGATATATATATATAACAATATTGAATTTATGAAATTTGAATTTACACATAATTTTTCAGCAACTCATCCATTGCATAAAATAGCATATAGGAGCATCCTTCTATAAGACTGGCATTAATGGGCTAGTGGTGATATATTAATTTCATACATAATTATTCTATATCTAGGGATAAGATTTAGCCTGTGTATATGTGTGTGCGTATTATACATATTCATGTATATAAATTTTATATGTTATTAATTCCTGTGTTACATGTGTATTTGTATATTTAATTATGCTTATTATACATAATTTCCTACATGATTATTATATTTCTAGGAATATGATTTGACCTATGTATATGTATGTATGTATTACATATATTATATATGATTTGGCCTATGCAACTAAGTGTATATAATATAGAATATGTTTTATATGTTTATATAATATATTATGATTTTTATATAACATATTTATGTAAAATTATATATCACATATGATATATTTCATTTTATTAAATCATATAACATATATAAAAAGTCATTTATAGTATACATAGATTAAAACATATCCCTAGAAATAGAATAGTTATATAAGAAATTAACATAATACCAATAGCCCACTCACATTAATCTTAAAGAAAAATGCTCCTATTTCCTATTTTATGTAAGTGATGTGAAAAGTTATATATAAATGGAAGTGTCCTACATTGAATACTATATTATATATCTAAAACTTGCTGCAAATATGCAAAGCTGCAAAGAATCCTCTTGCAAAATGAAAAGTCCCTCTAGAAAATAAATAAATATATATATATATACAGAGATTCATATATACATACATATACATAGACTACATCATATAATATGTTTATGTAAATATATGTATTGCATGAATGTGTAGTCTACGATGTATATGAGTGTATATGTGTATAAATGTGTATATATCTATCTATCTGTATTGCATTACCTACTATTCTAATTTCCTGTAAATGGTATGTATTATGATGTGACCTGTACACATATACAAATATACACATGTATATCATATGATATCATCTGTATATATGTGGTTGAACTCAGTGGCCTCTACACTCCCTTACAGATTAAGTTCTCTGATATTATCCCAAAGTGGAATGGACTACCTTGAGAGATACGTTAACTAGAAGTATTCTAGCAAATTTCTTTTCTTTTCTTTTTTTTCTTTTTTTGCTGAGGCAATTGAGGTTAAGTGACTTGCCAAGGGTCACACAGCTAGGACCTGTTCAAGGCTGGTGCTCTATCCACTGCACCACCCAGCTGCCCCTCTACTAAATTTCTTGAGGTGACTCATGTAGAAGAGCTGGTTTCTCAGGGTTGTCTATTCCAACTCTGAGATTCTGCACAGCCAGTAAATGAAGGAAACCCAAGTTGAATTCAGATCATTTGATTCCCAAATCAACAACTTTTTTTCACTCCACAATGCTGTGATTTTAGCCTTGGTGATGTTTTTCCTGATGGAATTTCTTCTCTTTTCTTCCTTTTTGCCTATGTCACTTATCTTTCAAAGATATCACAAATCAATTTTTTTTTACATGAAAGGGTAGGGAAAGGTAAAAAGCATTCTACTGAGATCTACTCTCACTTTTCATGATTTCTTTTTCTCTTGAATTAATTTTTCACTAATTTGCCATATTATTTAGTCAACAAAATTGTAAGGAAAGTAAGAACACTGTGTTACATACTAGCCTATTATCTAATTTCCTAAGTCATTTATTATATCAGTATATTGTGTGATGTATGTATTCCAGTATTATTCATTGTTTCATGCAGGTTAATTTTCTCTTCTGAATTAAATTTTAAGTTCCTGTGAAAATTTAATCTTGTATTTTCCTTGCCTATCCCATAGGAACTAATAGAGTACTATGCACATTGCAGGTGCCCAATTAATATTTAATTAGTTGAAGGAAATCTGTGAATGATTACAACCTTGCGGTTCTAAAACCAAGGCAACTCTTTAGCCGGATAAAATTAAATAGGTGAAACTATATTTGGAGATAAGAGATAGACTAAAGAAACTTTCAAAGTACATTCCCTCTTCAGGATCCTAGGATTTAAAGTTTTAGTGATAGATGGGTCATGTTGCTATTCTATTACTGATTCTTAAACCTCATTATCGACTGACTAATGAACCAGTCTTGCCAGATTGTTGAATATTAGAGGAATTGCCCCACATTAGGTTTGTGGTGTTTACCATCTCATCCTTGTGAGTCTAAAGGAACATTGCCCTTGCTTTTTTGGAGAAAGGGAGGGAGAGGGGCAGGATTAGAGTGACAGTATGGGTGTGGACAGAGATGGATAAGAAAATACCTTACTGAAGACAACAACAGAATGCAGTGAATCCAGTATCTGGAAAACTACTCTCCCTGAGACTAGAGGTAAAATGTTTGGGTATCTTTCTTTTTTTTTTTTTTTATTATTAATACTTTTTATTTGCAAAACATATGTATGGGTAATTCCTAAACATTAACTCTTACAAAGCTTTCTGTTACAAATTTTTCCCCCCTACTCCCCACCCCTCCCCTAGATAGCAGGATATCCACTACATGATAATTATGTTAGAATACTTAAATCGAATATATGTATAGTTATTGCCACACATCATTTTTTTGTTCAGGAGAAATCGTATCTATAAGAGAGAATAATCCGATAAAGGAAATACAATGCAAGCAAACATCAATAGAGAACATGAAAATGTTATGTTGTGGTCCACATTTCACATCCCTCTTTCTGGGTGTATATGGCTTTCTTCACTGAACAATTGGAATTGGTTTGAAGCATTTCATTGTTGAAGAGAGTCATGTCCCTTAGAACTGACGTTGGGTATCTTAAACTTTTTCTTTAATCAACTCTAAGCAGCTAATAGATCTTATCATTCTGGACATCATTTGTTGTGTATGTTCTATTAAATGAGTTCAAATTTGGACCCACTGATAAAAAGTATCCTTAGTAAAGTCTTTTTGTAATTTAAATAAATTTTGGACCTGTGAGTTGTCCCAGATGTGATATCCACTTAAGAGACTGAGATAAATTAATACATGACTGAGCCATATAAATTACTTAAGGAGACTAGAAATCAGGGAGGAAAATGTTAGGGCTCAAAATACCTGCTAAATAAGTCATCTAAGTTCCAATAAGCTTGTGATGAAGAGAGCCATCTATACTCAGAGATAGGAATGTGAGAAATGAGTATGGACCACAACAAAGCATTTTCACTCTTTCTTTTGCTGTTTGCTTGCATTTTAATTTCTTCCTCAGTTTTTTTTTTTCTTGATTTGATTTTTCTTGTGCAGCAAGATAACTGTATAAATATGTATACATATATTGGATTTAACATATATTTTAACATGTATTGGATTGCCTGCCATCTAGGGGAGGGGTGGGGAGGAGGTGAAAATTTGGAACACAAGGTTTTGCAAGGGTCTAGGCTGAAAAATTACCCATGCATATATTTTGTAAATAAAAGGCTCTTAAAAATTGGAATAAATAAATAACTCAAACATAAATTATCCTTCATGACTCGTGTCAGAGATAGAATCTGAGACTGGAAGGAACCTATTTGTAAAGTATCTGAGGTCCATAGATTATTATAAGGAATATGGAGTATTATAGAAATAATTTCTTCATTATTAGTGATGAGTTTATAACACCACAACTCCATAAGGTTCATTTTCCTTGGTGATTCCATGAGGTTGAGGTACTGACATTTTAATACTTTTATATATTGCACTGTGGTGATAACCAAATTAGCTTCATGAGAAATCTCTACCATCTTTAGTTCTAGGCAATTCCTCATCCTGTTCATCTTACTTAACAACTTAGGAAAAATATTGACCTTTTCTGGATAAATATTCAGTAAATCAATAAACAAATATTTATTGAAAGTATGTGATTTTGCTAGGTCATGTGGAATATGAAGAAAAATGGAAATACTTAAAAATTAGGAAGTTATTTGCTAAATTACTCTCTTTCATTCATCTCTCTTTTTCTCTCATTTTTTTTTTTCCAGAAAGGATTGGTTGAACTAGATGACTTCTACAGACCCTTCTAACTTTAAAGTCCAATGAGTCTTTAACTGTTAACTTCAAATAACTAAATTCTATGTGGAGAAACAAGATTAACATGTAAAAGGATGAATGAACTGTTTAATATAGAAATATGACAGCAAATATTATATTAAATATTACAAGAATTCAGAGAGAGATACATTATTGATGGCCAAAGTAATTAGAAAACTTCAAGGGAGAAGTCATAGTTCAGTTGAGCCTTGAAGAGTACAGATTCTGAATAGACGCAGAAGTTGGGACAAGTCATTCTCTTTTTTTCTCCTACACTATCTAAAAATTTTCTCTTCTCTTTTGTTAATAAGTTACTTTATGGCTTTGGGGATCTTCTGCTTTCATCGAATCACCAAGGAAACCCTAGGACTTGGTTAGCCTGATTTTCATTTTTGTTCACCATCTAATTTTTTTTCTTTCTCTCAGAAATTGTTAGGTGTACCTTGTCACAAATAGGAAATTAGGAGTCTATATCAGTATGGAGGATTAAACTGGTGTCCCTACCAAAAATTATCTGTCCTCACTTGTATCTTTATAAGGGTACAAATATAAGTTTAGACACTTTTTTTCCACAGGTGCTTTCTTTATGGGATCCAATCACCTTTGTTCACATGTATTTGGGATGCCTAATATTTCATTCCCCTGCTACTGTTTGCCATCCTTGTGTCTTAAAAAAAAATACATCTTATCAATATTCCACTTTTATATCACAATTTTTTTTTGTCTTTTCCCCTTCCAATTGATCATTATTTCCTTTTTTGCTACCATCAAAACTATTGTGAATAGTTTGATATAGATTTTACATATACATATATATATATGGGTATGTATACATATATATACAAATTGATTTATAGATATAGTCACAGAGAGAGAGAGAGAGAGAGAGAGAGAGAGCCTTTGACTTCTTTGGAGGTATAACCCCCAATTATAGCAGTGATGAATCAAAGAAAATGAACAGTTTCATGAATTTTATTGAACAATTCCAAATTGTATTACAAATACATGGATCAATTCACAATTCTCTCCAAAGCATATTTTTTAAAAGTTTCTATATTTTGACTTTCAATTATCTTTGTTTTCTAAAATATCTCTCTACTTTCCTTTACCCATCAAACCATATCTTATAGGAAATAATTTTTAAAAAGAAGGAAAATCAATTCAGCACAATTAACCAACATGTCAATCAAGTCCAATAGTATAAGTAGTGCTCCTCACCCATAAGTCCCCACTTCAGCAGAGAAGGGAGTAATGTAGTTTGCTTTATGTCAAACTTGGTCATTATAATTGGATTTATCTGTTTCACTGTTTTGTTGTTGCTGTCTTTCTTTCCATTTATATTATTATTATTATTATTTTGTATATTGTTTTCCTGGTTCTTCTTACTTCACTTTTGCATCAGTTCATATGTCTTCCCATGTATCTCTATTCTTCATGATAATTTTCTTACTAGCATAGTGTTGGGATACATATTATGAATGTAATAAATGCTCTATCTATCCGTCCATCATCTATCTATCTATCTATCTATCTATCTATCTATCTATCTATCTATCTATCTATCTATCT
>JAJPUD010000985.1:173855-238095 GCA_023553655.1 Myrmecobius fasciatus | reverse complement strand
TCTATCTATCTATCTATCTATCTATCTATCTATCTATCTATCTATCTTTTACTTATAGCATTCCATTCCATTCATATATCACAATTTGTTTACCAATTTCTTCATTAATAGGCTTTTGCTTCAATTCTAGTTTTTTTAATACTTCAAGAAGTGTTGCTATATAAGAGATATTTAATTGCAAAGATTTTTCCCCCTCTTTAATGACTTCTTGCTTTCTTCTGGCTGCACTGGTTTTGTTAATGTAGAAGCTTTTGATTTTCTATAACCAAAATTATCAATTTTCTCTTTTTATCACCCAGCTTAGAATTGGACTTTGAAAATGCCTATATGTGAATTCCTACAATGTATTTCCCTGTCCACTTCTGCCTCCATTACTTGATTTTTTCAGTTTGTGGCTAAGCCATTAACATCTCTGCTTGCTCTTGACTTCCTTCACTGTGTTTTGATTCTATTTCTGAACAGCTGGGTACTTTTTTTTTATTCCCCTGCTTTTACCTAGCTCAAATAACTGTTTACTAAAAAATGAATACATTGTTTTACATTCCCTTCAGTACAATTTCCCAACAATTAGCATACATTACCATGAATTTCTTAGAGCTGTGATATTTGATCACTATGTTTAGAGATATGAAGTATAAGGCCCATTCAATGTGGTAATTGAGTTTGTTCCTAGCTACTGACAATCTTGTTTATTCAAATTCATCCCATCTTTCCCTTAACACTTCAATCATGTCACTTTAATAGCCAAACCTTTACTGGTTTCCCTTTACCTGTAGGATTAAATCAAAATTCTTATTTTGCTTGGCAGTGATTCACTGAAAAATAAGGAAATAAGTAAGTGATTGACATCTGCTATGTGTCAGCACATAGACACTTGCACAAATATTATCTCATTTGATCCTCACAACAACTCTGTGATGTAGGTGCTATTATGAAACCAGTTGAGAAAACTGAAGCAGATATTGGTTAACCAGTTTACCCAGGATTACTCAGCTAGTAAGTATCTGAGACCACATTTGAACTCAGATCTTCCTAGCTTTAGTTCTCATACTCTATTCATTATTCCACTTTCCTAGGCAACTAACCTTTATTTCTAGTTGCCATGAGATGAACTACATGAACTTCACCTTCTAGCCAGACCTGTCTCCCAACTGTCCTGTGGATGTACTTATATCTTCCTACTATCTTCATTTATACTTCCTGAGTGGTGTAGCACCCTTAGATTATTTTCTTCCTCAAACTATCATTCCATTCCATTCATTTAACTAAGACATAAGTAACTATTGTGTTCAGAAAGAATAATTGAAATCCTATCTCCTTTGTAAAGTTTTTCTTGATTAACCAGCCCACAATAACTCTCTCCTGTGACTCAAAGCTTTTATAGACTGATTTATTCATTTGATATTCCTATTATGAATTTGTGTGTGTGTGTTGTTTTCTCAGACTTGAGGGAATAGACTGTATCTTAAACACCATATCCTTAGATACATACAGTATATACTCTATTAATATTTGTTTATCCAGCTGGGTATTGATTCACTAAGGTACTTCAACACTTTATTTATATGGGGGTCATCCTTGCCTGCAAGTTCAAAGTAAAATATTCGCCCTCATGACCATGCAGTATAGAATCAGCATTTTTTCCTTAAAATGCCAGAGAAAACGTTTCAAATTATGCCCTAAAAGAGTACTTTATGAGAACATAGAAAGCAAATGATAGTTAAAAGCATTGTGGCAGCCCTCTACAAGGGTCACTGAATGAAACCAGAACCTTTTGAGTTGGATGGGAAACTGAGGACTTCTCAGCATAATGATTGTGAGAGATTGGTAGGGTTTTTCATTGGGAATCTTTTTGAAGGAAGAGATAAATTGTGGCCTTTTAGAATATCAAAGGCAGACTAGGCTGACTGGAATCTATTTGCAAAAGGTCTGCTTGATATCTGAGGGCCTTGAGTGGGCGGGAAGTGCTTTGTTCTGGAGATTGCTAGGTCCTGGGAGTGGGCCTCCCCCTCCCATAAGGATGGACCCCAAAATGAGAAAAAGTGGCATTCCTTCCTCTCCTTGGCATGTCCCAGAGAAGAATGACTGTCCAGAATTTCGCGAAATTCAAATAAACTTCTAATCTTCACTTTGAGAGATCTCTGAGTAATAATTTTGAATCAGGAATCATATTTTTATCCCACACAGTTTTGGGGGCTCGTCTCGGGGATAAAGGCCTAGTAAGGGTACGATCGTAGATTCTCAGTGAAGATAGAAGCAGAAGTAAGCCTGGTGTATGTAAATTGAATTGAGCTGGTGGCCAGGAAATCTTGCATACGCAATTTAAGGTAAGCCTCAGAAAGTTTGGGAATCATTGGCGGCCTGGAATAGCTCTCCTAAATTAAGGTGTGTTGTTAGACTGCTGGATTCCAGATAAAAGCTTTCTGAAAAGTTCTTAGGTAGCCATTTATAAAGAGGTGACTCTTTGCGGAGAGATTAAAGTGCAGTCTAGTGTTCAAAAGCCCGGATCCAGGTCAGGAAATACCAGCCGAAGTTCTTTAGGGAATCAGCTGAGGATTTGGGATAAATTAGCTAACTGAAAGGGGAATAGGTAAGGAGAATGGGAGAGCAGCAGGAGCTCGGAGCCTGGGAGAGAGAAAGAAACTATGCCGAGTCAGTTTAGTGAAGAGTAATTTTTATATTGGGATTGTTTCCGTGTTGGTGCTTGGCATAAATGCTTGTGGTTTTTCAATTTGTGCTTAATTGTAATTCGTTTGTACTAATTTGAAAGAAAAAGGAAGAGAAAAAAAGTATAGCTGTTTTAAATTCTGGGAGAGAGAGAGAGAGAGAGAGAGAGAGAGAGAGAGAGAGAGAGAGAGTGCTAGTGTGAGCAGTGGAGTCTTATTTTATTCAAGAAGCTGCTCTGCCTGAGGAGGTAAGAGAGAAAACAAAGGGAACTGATGCAGATTAACTTAAAAAAAAAACAAACAAACAAACTTGGAGAAAAGTTTCTGGGAGTCATTTCTAATGTAAGTGTGTGTGTGTGTGTGTGTGTGTGTGTGTATAATATATATATATGTATGTTTGTGTGTGTGTATATATATATATATACACACAACCAAATGGTAATCCAGTTTGTTTGTAATGTTTAATTGGGATTTTAGAAAATTTACTTAAGTGAGAAAAAGCAATATCCTTTTTGGTTTATTGGTCTATTAAATTTTGGGGAACTTAGTTTTAAATTCTGAAATTGTGGAAAATAATATTGTTGCTTTGTGCATGTTAAATCTGTTTATTTTGGGTATGAGATCTTAGGAATTTGAATAATTGGCTTTTTATTATTGAAAGAGAAATTTCTAAAAGCTGTATTTGATTTGAGTCAGTTTAATAATAGTTTGTTTTAAAAAGTTCTGGTAACTTAGGTTACCTTCTGAAAGATATTTTGAGTAATTTGTAAGCATTATAAGTTATGTTTTAAAGTTTGTCATGCTGAACGTGTGTGAGCTTTGTGGAGTTAAAGGAGAATGACTGTCCAGAATTTCACGAAATTCAAATAAACTTCTAATCTTCACTTTGAGAGATCTCTGAGTAATGATTTTGAATTGGGAATTGTATTTTTATCCCACAGTTTCCTTGGTGACTCTCTCCCAAACTTTGTTCTTCATTCACCTGCAGTCCCACTGAACTTTGCTAATTAAAGTAAAGTTCTTTGGAGATTGTCCTTCTGACCATTTGAACTCTCTTATCTATCTCCAAAGTCATAAACTGTATTCTAATAGGATATAAAATAGCACATTCTAACTCATTCTCTCTACAGCTCTTGTTTCTACAGCTTCACTTCTGTTCCAACTCGAATCAGTGTCTGAACCAGCCACAATGCCTAGTGATCAGAGCGGAACCTGGGAAATGGAGAGCAATGACAACTTTGAAGGCTACATGAAGGCATTAGGTAAACTCCAAGGGGAATGGGACTATCCAAAAGGGAAATGCTTTATTTAAATTGTAAAGGAAAATAGAAGCATTAGGATAATGGAAAGATCCCTGGACTAGTGAATCACGAGTTATCACTTATTTGCGGTGAGATCTTCAACAAGTCATTTTTCTTCTCTGGACTACAATTTCCTCAGGTATAAAACGAGGACTTTGGAATAGCTCTTCATAGTCTTTTCCAACTCTAACATTCTATGAACATGTATATGCTGTGATAAAGATTCCTCTGGCTTTTTGAGTCTTTGTTACATTTGAATTACTATAAAATTTT
The DNA here is from genome assembly GCA_023553655.1 of Myrmecobius fasciatus. Lineage (NCBI taxonomy): Eukaryota > Metazoa > Chordata > Mammalia > Dasyuromorphia > Myrmecobiidae > Myrmecobius > Myrmecobius fasciatus. The sequence continues at coordinate 233,855 of JAJPUD010000985.1, read as the reverse complement.
TCTACTGAACCTAGAACAAGTGATTAACTCAAAAGAGTGTTACAGTAAGGCTGATGCAATTCATAGAGAAAAAAGATTAGTCAATGTATTCTTTGGAGTGTTGTAGACCAACTGAGGGGTTGCTCATCAGAATTGTAAGCACGCCTAGAATGCTAAGAGCCAGATTAGTATTCTGAAGTTTTCCATCTGACTTGATATACTCTAGGGTCAAATCTAATGCCAAGATAAAGCAGTCAACAAATAGAGATAACTTCCTAAGCAGCCATTTGACTTTGGATAAAGCCAATTTCTTTATGCTTCATACATTATCACCTCCTTTAAATACAAAGATTATAATAGATTTTGAGAAGATCTAGATCTGTGATTTCATTGTCATTGGGAATTCCAAATGAGGAACTTCCCTCTACCAATTTCAGTGACTTGCTTTGAGTCACATGTGTGTACATATCCTGATTCCCAAGGTTACCTTTCCTTTTAACCTCCTCTCCTGCCCTCAGCATGATATTACTAGCTTTATAAGGTAGTAATATCATGACCAAAAGAAATGAAATGAAAGTAAAAATTATGTTTGTAACAATAACAAAAGAAATGTAAGTCTGAGTATGTGTATATTGAAACAAATGAATTCTACCTCTGATGTTTACTACCTACATGACTTTGAGCTGTTTACTTAATTTCTCTTGGTCTGTTTCTTCACTGTAAAATGAGGTTGACCAATGTGACTTTGGAGGACCCTTCCAATTCTAGGGCTATGATCTTTTGGTCCTTTTGACATGGATAATATTATATACAATTAAAGCTAGGAGAGACCCTTAGAACATTTGGTCCAGTAGCCTCATTTTTATTGATGAGAAAATCAAAATTTATTATTACTAAGTGATTTGGTCAGTCATACAGTTAGCAGAACAAGGACCCAGGTGCTTTGAATTAAAATCCAGCAGTTTTTCTTCTATAGTTTGCTGCCCTCTCTGCTCTAGAGGGAATTTCTATTCAGAAAGGGATTGGGGAATGATATTGAATGTCCCTTCCAACTTTTACATTCTTTACCTAACCTTAGAAACTGTTATAGGAGAATGCCACTGGCAATTCTCTTTGTGGCTTCTATATTGCAAATCAATGACATCTTCAATTTATTACATACCACCAGTGGCCATCATTTTTTAGCTAAGTAATACTATGATAGGTTACATTTGAAACCATATAAAAGCACACTTAACACCTCCTGGCTGTGTGACCCTAGGCAAGTCACTTAACCCCAATTGCCTCAGCAAAAAAAAAAAAAAAAAAAAAAGCAGAATAATTATTGAAATCATGACTTTTTAAAGGGAAGTAATTTCTATGCTGAAGTTTCATATTCCATTTAGAGTTGGAGGGGGAAGACTTACAACATAAAATTGGAAATCAGAAATCCTGGATAATAGTCACACTTCTTCTATGGATATACTTTCTTTCTGCTAATCCATTGACTCAGAGTAGTGGGGTAAAAATTATAATGGAAGTCAGGAAACCTGAGTTTAGGTTCTTTCATTAAATCAGTATGATTTTAGACATATAACCTCCCACAGCCTTCATTTCCTTATTTTTCAAATAGAAATTATAATATCCTTATCTACCTCATAGGCATATTGTTAAGATCAGTTAGTCAATAGGTATAGAGGTGATATTTATGAAAATTTATGTGTTTTTTAATATCAAGTCTTATACAATAAGAATTTCTTTTATTATGACTGTTTCCATTTCTCTATAATTAGCAAATTGTCTAATTTTTGTGCACCTGAGTCTCCACAAAACAGATTGGTGACTTGGCCATTGGCCAGTAAATTTAGCTACTCTGACAGCCTCTGTGGAAGATTTATGAACCCAAATTCATTTTGGTGCCTTGGTTTACCCAGCTACATGGTCTGCACTATCCAGGAATTGTTTTTCTCCAAACTTCCTATGTATGGTAGAGCCTTGAGCATGATCAAAGTTGCTTTTTATTATGAATAATAGAATAATCTATATTTACCAAAGGAATAATATGAAAATGAATTCATCATTTTCTAATGATGATGATAATGAAATGAAATCATCATCATATCTGCTGGGGTAAGAGATGGGGGCAAAAAGAAATGAAGTACTCATAGGATCATAGACTTAAAGCTAGAAGAGACTTTTAAGACATCTATGTTCCACCCCTTCATCAGATAGATGAGGAAACTAAGACCCAGAAAGCTTGAGTGCCTTGCTTAAGGTTACACAAGTAGGAAGTGGCAGAATCAGCACTCACACTTAGGGCTTGTGATGCCAAGTTTTGCTATCTTTCTATTCCATCTTCATTTGGCTTTTCCTCAGTTCTGATAATATCATGGCATAGCCTGAGTCCTGGTTCTCCAAGTTGGAAAATCCAGGTTCAAATCCTACCTCAGACATTTATTAGAATCAAAGACCAAGGCAAGTCACTATTCCTCTTTAGGCCTAATTTTTCTGTAAAATGGGGATGATATGCTTGTGATTTACTATAGACACCTAGTCTCTTGTCTCCTGAACAAGTTGGATGAGAGAAAAAAAAAAACAACCCAAAAACCTGTTCCTTATTTTCCAAAGATGATTTCTATAGTGTACTCTAGTTATAATAAGTTATATGGATTGTAGAACTTCACAGGATCATTGTGAAGGTCAGATAAAAGAATGTATGTAAAGCTATTCAAAATTTTAAAGTGTTATATGTAAGATATTTATTATTTTTCCAGCCCTTGTTCTTCTTTTATTGCAACCAATTTAAAAAAGATGAGTTTTAATCCCATATATAAAAGATCCCATTAATCTAAGCATTTAGGTTCATCTGACTGGTTACAGAAGAGCCAAGCAGGTAAAGCATGTCTTTCTTGCCTCCAACTTCCTTCTTTGGGGCCCTTTCTGCTCTTAAAGTGGGTTGCAGGACACTGGGGTCTTCATACTAAACTTAGACCCTATAGTTAGGTAGCTAAAGCTGAAATTCCTATCACCTTGAGGCATTTGGAATTTCACTAGTTTCCACTCTAAGGGGATTCACATTTTAAAGAGGAATTTCATTCCTTATATTTGTGGGGAATAGTTTTTCAGAAGTTTGTTTTTGTGTGTGTGTGTTATATGTGTGTGTTGTGGGGTGTGTGTGTATGTGTTTTGGGAGAGATTGAAGGAGGGTGGGAAAGGGTTCCTGCTTCTCTTCATATCAAAGCTACTTTGTATGTGAGCTTAGCTCTTATTGTAGGAAGAAAATCATCTTTAAAATGGGAATCGCCAGGTGCATCCTAAAAAGCAATGATACAAACATATGCTGGAACTTGTATGTATGTCCTAGAGCTACTCATAAATAACAGGAGCATGAGCTGAATTCAAATGCTTTTTTGGTGCATAGTTTAGCCCACAAATGTTAACGCTTCTATAAAATCAAATTTTTTCCCTAATTCAAAAAAAAGTAAAATAGGCAGCAGACTTTAGTGTATAAAAATCACCTCTTTTTATTTTTTTTTTAAAAAGGCATGTGGTTAAATATGTGCCCATTTGGCAAAATAATCCAATAAACATTTATTAAGTGCTTCCTATGTGCCACATACTGTACTAAGGTCTGGGGATACAAAGAATAAAAAGGGCAGTCCCTGCCCTCAAGGATCTAGCAGTCTAAAGGGTTGGAGTGGGGCTGGTAACTCAAAAAAGAAGGCAGGAAAATAAGATGTACCATGTGTAAGTGTGTTCCAAGGAGTTGAAATCAGAGGGAACAAAGTGAATGGAGCTGAGTCTAGTTTCTGCCCTTCATGAAAGAAAGAAATGGGAAGAGTTTGTCCTCTACCCTCAGGTCTCCACTCAGTGGGGAGAGGTAATAGTCAAGACTTGAATTAGCACAGTTATGGGATTAGAAGTGGTGATCTTAATTTGGGAGAAATCTCTCAAAACCAAGGAAAGCTGCAGCTGTAGGACCTGGCAAGCCTTCTAGCCACCCAAACTGCCTTTCCTGTCCTCACTGGTGATAAAGTGAAAGCTTCAAGTGAATATGGGTTTTTAATTCACTAAACTCTTGCCTCTTTGAAAATCCCTGCCCTAAATGCTTAGAAAGATGAGAAGCTTAGATAAGAAATTCTTGCCTTTCTGGACTTTACTATCTACTAAGGAAATAAGCAATAAAAGTAGATAGTAACTGGGGCAGCCCAATTTCTCTCTGCCTTAGGCTAGGATGAGTAATAGAACAGCAAGGGCAGCTAGGTCCAGACTCAGGAAGGAACACTTGACTTTTAGTATATGACCTCTGACATTTACTAGTTGTTTTACTCTGGCCTTTATTTGCCTCAGTTTCCTCAACTGTAAAATAGTATAGTAATAACATTTAAACTTCTGAGGTTGTTGGAGGATCGAATTATATTTTCGAAGAATGTAGTACACATAGTAGACACTTAAATTCTTATTTCTTTCCTTTCTAGGAAGTAGCAGGTGAGACACTGGGATAGAGGATGAAGGGATACATCCTTAAAAAAAGGAAGCTTCCCTTCCTTCTATATAACCTTTCCTTTCAGATCTAATATAATATGTTTTATAGTTTTCTAATATTCTGATCATGAGCTTCACTTACTATGAAAGTTAACTTCAACTAATGAGTAGGATCCTGGATTCGGAATGAGAAAGAATGATATTTTCTAGCTATGTGACCCTAGGCAAATCACTTAATCTCTTCATACCTCAGTTTCTCATCTGTAAAATGAGATGGCTAGGCTTTCTAGACTCTAGTTCTAACTCTACCATCTCCCAAGATCTGGATTTGAATCTTTCCTTTGTTAAAGACTAGCTTTGAGACCTTTGGACCTTCTTTAAACTGCATGGCATGTGACTATATGTGTATGTGAATGTATGTGTATACATGTGCAAATGCATGTACATATATGTTGATGTATAAGTATGTGACTATGTCTACATGTTTGTGAATAAGTACATGATGGTAGAATAAGAGCACGTTCAGTCTAAAATTCTGAACATATAACCATTCTCTAAATGTGTTAACAGCAAAAAGAAATGGCATGGAAATAAGAAGATTGTTCTTCCACTCTGTTTCTCATGATTTTAAAAATGGTTGATGTTTTGAGTATTAAGGAGTTCAGGTTCAAAGCCCATTTAAGCTGAGCTTCTGGATGTTCGAACATCTCTTAAGATGACTATGTAGGGACCTGGGCTCTTTAATTTACAAAGAGAGCTGCCCTTTAAAACAGGAATCTTAGCTTTTTCCACCAGCCCATTACAAAGCATTTTCATATTAGGTGGCCAACCAATAGATCAGTTTTATGACTTGTATTGTTCAAAATGCAGCTATGAAAAGTACGCTTCAATAAAGTCTCTCCCCGTTAGGTTTTTTTGGGGGGGTGCCTATGTGTGGCAGCTACAAGAATTATATATTACTCAGAAATAGCTTGCCTTTAGATTCTTTCCTCTGAGATCTAAATTCACTTTTCCTGGCTATAAATCAGGTTCAGAGATAACTTTAATCCATAAAAGCGGATAAAATATGTTTGATAACTATTGGACTAAAATACCAAATAAGAGAACCATTCCCTCTGGTAAGTGGAAAAACAAAATGCTTCTGTTCAAGTGTGTGGAGGGGAAGGTGGGGATGTAATCAGTTGTTTCAGTCAAACCTCCCTATCCTTTTGATTAGAAGCACCATGTAGCTTCCAATAAAAAAATTTGGTGCCATTTTCCTGAGGAAGTGGGAGGTGACATGATTAACTCACATCTAAAAAGCTAAAGAATGGCTATCAGGCCAAGCCATTTTTCATTCCCTAAAAAAAGAAGGGAAAAAAAAAAAAAACCAACTTAAAACCCATACTATGTTTTCATTTGCATAGAGCTCCATTTTCAGAGTCCCTAAGGAGCTGGTTGGAAATATTGATTGTAGCTGGCAGTGGATACTGGCATGGCCAGGGCAGCTTGAGTCATGGGAGAGAGGTATATTATTTTGGTTCCTTCCTGGGTACCCAGAGGCAAGAACTAATTTTTATTATGTGCCTTTTTTTGAGATGCCTACTAAGCAGAATGTAGAGAAAGGCCAGCATAAAGTTTGAATTTCAATTTTGACAAGGCCATCAGGGTCTTTTCCTCTTGGGTACTGGGTAGCTGTTATGTCCAATTTTTAGTGCTTAACTTTCTCATAAATTTTAGTACAGTTATAAGAATAAGGATGAACTTGAAGATGTTTTTCTCCCACAGACTTCTCTCCTCTAGACCAAAATGAGAACAATTTTTGGTCATTATATCATAACAATAATGTTGTGGGGGAAAATCACTTTAAAAACCTTAAAGAGTTAATAACAATATTGTTATGAGCATAATGATGAAAAATTGTTTTCATCTTGGAGTAGAGGGAAGAGGCCTCTGATAATCTAGAGAGTTCAGACATTTTACAAATGGAGAAACAGGTTCACAAAAAATAAGTGACTTGCCTCTGGTTGCACAATTAAGCAATATGAATTTATGATCTTTCTAAGTGAGAGATCTAGGATATGGGCTCAAATCTCACTCGAAGTCCCACACTCTTTCTACTATACTCCACTGCCTTTCATTTTAGACCAGATCTCTTCCCTTTCTCCCATCTGGCTCCTGGATGCAGTGAGACTCCTTTTCAACTTCTTAACTGTTCTGGTTTTTTGTTATTTTTTGTTTTGTTTTTTTAATAGCATAGCTCACCAGAGTTCAGGTCGTGGGCCTCAGCTCATAGGGCCTGCTAGAAAACTGAGACTGTGTCTATATGATGGCAAAATGATTCAATTAGTTTGATGAAACATTCAGCCAAACTGCTTCCTTGAGTCATATAGACAAAATATCCAGGAGTCTGACAGCAGCTTTCTTTGATTGTCTCAAGTGACCAGTTATTTGAGTCAAGCAATCATTTTGAACTGTTTCTCCACTGTAAAATGAGGGGGTTAGATAAAATTACTTCTAATGGCACTTCCAGCATTAAATATGTGGTCATTGTGTGGTTTTACAGAATGCCAGTGGAAGAACAGGTCAAAGTATACTGAAATAGGTGAGGAAGGTTTCATTAAGGAGCTAGAAATGGAGTTGGGGCTTAAAGAATGTGGGTAAGAGACGATTCAAGGTAAGGGAAAATAGTGTGAGTAAAAAAAAAACAAAAAAAAACACATTTTCTGATCTAGAGTAGTGAATAAGGAGAATCTGGCCCATTTAAAACAGAAAGTTTGCACTGGGGAGTCAGGGAAAATAAGGGAGGGTGGAGAGAGACATCATTATTCTTTATTGTTTGGCTCTAGGACAGGAACAGAGGAATATTATGGGTGAGGTTATAAATATTGTCCTTTTCATATCTTTCCTGTCTCCTGCAAGGGAAAATTTTTGAATACTTAGAATCTGGAAGATATTCTTCCCTGGATTTTTAAAGGAAGCATCAGTTTAAAGTCCAAAATACTCGATCACTTTATTCAATAAAGGATATTTTTTCCTCCAAAGGCAACAGATATTTTAAAAAGTTTCCTTCTCCCCTCTCTCTTTCTCTCCCTCCTTCTCTCCCTCTTTCCCTCTCTCTCCTTATTCTTCTCTCTCTGGCTGTCTCTCTCTCTCTCTGTCTGTCTTTCTCTGTCTCTTGTCTCTTTGTCTTTGTCTTTGTCTTACAATGTGTGTGTTTGGGGGGAGGATGGAGATGAAATATATCTATATCTATACATAGACATAGATATAGATATGGATATTGATATAATTCCAATGTTAGGCAAGCCAAATGAACTATTTAGAATCTGCTACATAAATGCTAGCTGTTAAGGATAGAAATATTAGAGGTGCAAAGAAGTCACAGAGACTGTGTCCCTATTTCTTTTTTGACCCTGCAGGCTGTGATACTTCAAAGTGTTACTGGATAATTCCTTAAACCAGAAGTAGTCTAAATAAGCTGACAGAGAATTTAAAGGGTTTAAAGTGTGTTTTCTTCAACTGGGGCTTGTTTTAGAAAGTGCCGTGGGCATGGGAAGCAATTGGTATTGAGCACGGATGGCATGTGATGGCAAAAGTAAGATGACTTTCATCCATCTGTGTAAAGAATAAACCTCCAAAGAAAGAGAATTATAATTCAGTTGGGTCACAGAAGTCCCTGTGGCAATGAGGGGAAAGACAAACAATAAAGACACTCATATCTCAACAAGACAGAGGAGGTACACAAGCCAAGACAATGTCTCTTTAAGTTTCAACACATTTAAGAGTAGAGCAAATCCAGTACTGTTCAAGAATAATTCCAAAACTTTCTCCAGAATCATTCTAAAACTGCATACTGTATTGAATAAGAGCCATGGTTCAGCCAGCCCAGAATATAGTTTCTTTCGAGAACATCAACATAACTTTGTGAAAAAATATTGTAGATTAGGCCCGACAGAGGTTAGTGTATTGTTTCAGATTAAAAATTGGAATGAAATAAGATATTTGTAGATTTGTTATTTAGTCATTTTATCATCATGTCTGACTTTATTTTATTTTACAGATGTGGAAACTTGGGCAAACAGGGTTAAGTGACTTGTTCAGGGTCATGTAGCTAGTAAGTGTCTGAGAATGGTTTGAACTTGGGTTTTTCTGACTCCAGGCCCAATGCTCTATCCACTGTGTCACCTAGCCGCCCACTTGTAAATTACTTTACTATTAACAAAAAGAGGTTTACTTTGTCATAACAGAGAAAAGGATATTCAATAAAAATACACCATTATTTGATGTAGCCTTCTTGGTTTCTGGTCAGGAGCATGAAGAATAAATTATTGATTCTTCTAATTCTGACTTTTTGTATTTAAGTCACCAGGAAACTATATCAATGGCTCAAGGTGGCATTGGTAGCCTTGCATTGATATTTCATATATTATTAATAGACTCCTTATCAAGACACCATCCCATATTAGTCATTTGGGTTTATTGAAGTGCTGCTTCTTAGGATGTTTAATTGCCACTCTTCACCTCTCTATTCTCACACACATTTTCTTTTCTAACTGACTTTTCTTAGCAGTCACTACAGTGATTACCATTCAGATAAAGATAGCCTTAATTGTAATTGGATGGCATGTGAGTTTACCAAAGAATATAAGCCATGAACTGTCAATGAAATTATCTTTTATTTCAAAAGCAAACAATAGGTAGGAATAGACGTGACATTCAGTAGATCTGCAAGAAAGACTCCCCTTATTCTTTAGTATACTTCTGTATATATATCTGTATATTGTATATTTTATCATTCTTTCCTAAAACAAACTAAAACACTTAAGTCTCAACAGTTTCAACAGAAAACTAGCCCAGCCTAAAGACACATATTGCTCCCACAACCAAGAACAGTCATTTTCTTTAAAATTAATCTCAAAAATAAGAGACATTTTCCTGAATGTTTCTAGAGTTCCTTAGTAAATAATAATCAAATATTTATGATGATGAGTTCTACTGGTTCTATTCTTCTCACCAGTTTCATCTCTCAAAGCTGGGACTAAAGTTCCACCTGTCTGATAGGCATTTTATATTAGATGTTTTTCTATCACTTAAAACGTATGTCTAATATCACACTCACTGTCTTTCCAACAAAGCTTGTTCCCTCTTTTGACTTTTCTGTTCTGTCAACTGTACCATCATTTTCCTAAGTAAGAGAATCCAGGTATAAAACCTAAATCATCTTTACCTTTGACTTTTTCTTCTTTGTCCAACTAGTTACCAAGCCTTTTTCATTCTTCCTGGGTGACTTGGTTACTTGGTTTACCTGATCTTCAGCTTTTAGATCCATAAAATGAGGACTTTGGAGATAGATTCCAAAGTCCTTCCAACTCTTAACATTTCATAATGCTATAAATCTCTAATCTATCATTCCTTTTCCATTCTTGTTTCTATCAACCTGATTTAACCCTTATCCATTTCACCTCTGGACTATTAACCCTAATTCTCTCTCTAACTTCCTTCATACTTCCAGTTTCTTATTCCATAAATCTTGTACCATGGTCAGATTAGTCATCCTTCAATAGCATTGTTATCGTGTCATACTCTAATTAAAATTTTCACTAGCTCACCCTTTTCTATAGCCCACCTTCTTAAGCTGTGGATCACAACCCCATAATGCAGTCTCATAATTAATGTGGGATCATGATATTATGACTCGTTATAAGTAAATTATTTGATTTATATAGCTATTTTATATACCTACCTACTTGGGGTCACGTAAAAATTTCTTGGGTGAAAAGAGGTTGCTAGTGTAAAAAGTTGAAGAAGTCCTGGTCTATAGAATACCCTGTTATTTGAGACTCTTCACAGTAGTTTATATGATTTACTCTTTCTATTCTTTGCTTTTATTACCCACCAACTTGAGGAAGTATTATTCAATGTAATCCACCCTGGACAACCTTCTGAAATTAGGAGAAAGAGTAAATAATTTAATGTAAAAGAATAATGGGAGGTGAGACAAAGAAAGATAATGAGGAATATTTTATTAACAGAACTACACAGATTGCATGAAATGTTGTCAGATGCTAAACTATTTCCTCAGCTTCTCAATAAATATGATAATATTTTTCTATTTATTACTAGATGAAACACAATAATATTTAAAAGTATTGGTATAATATTTTAGTTTCTTGGAGAAAATAACTTTAAAAAATTCAAACTCTTCTTATTGTTATAATCATTATTGTCCAAACAACATAATCCCAGTGGGTTTCTTTTAAAGAATGAGACACTGCTAGGTAATTATTTTGAAGAAAGCTTGGAGGTTTTATGTGTTGGTTAAATATTCTAGAGCAATTCACTCATATAGTTATATGTATTTTAGCATTTGCTATAGCAAATATGGTTAAATAGCTATATTTGGCTAGAAATCAAATTCTAACTAAATCAACAAGGGAAGAACAATAAACAACTTATAAGCTATTCTCTATTCCTAATGAGAATACTGGCCATCGTACTGTTTCTCAAAAAAGACACTCCATCTTTCAGCTCCAGGCATTTTCACTGGCTGTCTCTCATGCCTGGAATGTTCTCCTTCTACACCTCTGCCTACTTGCTGACTTTCCTGCCTTTCTTCAAGTCCCAGCTAAAAGCCTATCTTATACAGAAAACCTTGACTCTGATATCTTCCTTCCCTCTGTTAATATTTCCTATTTAAACTGCACATAACTTGTTTGTACATTTCTTTTCATGTCTCCTCCATTAGATTGTGACATCATTAGGACAGGAACTATTTTTGCCTTTCTTTGTATTTCCAGTGCTTACAAATGCCTGACACATAACAAATGCTTAATAAATGCTTGTAGAGTGATTATCTAATTAATAGCAGTTCTGGGGACTTGGAGTAGTGCATAAAATTCTGGTATGACCAGAGTTATTGGCATAAATTCTAGATTAACTTGACTGACTAGTATAAATTGCAAGACCTATAGATTTTATATCTACTTTTGGAAATGCAACTATTTTCATTTGCTAAGGATCACCACTATATAAATGAACTAATTATTTAGTGCAAACTATGTGTACTATTGCTATGATAACCTACTAACAATGTAGGAAATCTTCACTAAATGTATTAGAGAGAGAGAGACAGAAACAGAGAGATGATAGATAAAGCATTTAAGTTTTTACTGTGAGCAAGACACTGAGGAAGTACTTACAAAACCTTTGATTTCATCGATATAAGAAACCCCCAGGTGAGGAAACCCTCTTCCCAAGGCAGGTTGGCACCTTCTCTAAATCTTAGAATTGCTTAGAGCACTGAGAGGCTCAGATACTTGCTTAGGGTCACACAGCCACCATGTGTCAGAAGCAAAGTTTGAATCTAGGTCTTCCTGGCTCTGAGCTCATTCAATTCACTATTTCATGCAAATCATCCAATTTGCTTTCAGAATTAATGCATTAAGAGAAAAAAAAAATTGTGAACTTCTTGTTTTCTGCTGAAAGAAGTTCACTCAATATTCAAGACACAAGGAAACTAAAGTTTATCTCCACTACCCCCCCCCAGCCCCTTCATGTGATAGACAACTCTTAATTAGCTTATAAATAATGGAAAGATACCTGACTATGATCTTTATTATAGACGCTGAATGTTTGTTCTTGTTAAAGAAACGAATGAATCTTGCTTAGAGCATTGTAAACTCAACAGCTCTTTTTGCCAACAGATATTGATTTTGCCACCAGAAAAATTGCCAAGCACCTAATTCAAACAAAGATAATTGAACAAAATGGTGATAACTTCAAGACAAAAACAAATAGCACATTCCGGAACTATAATTTGGATTTCACTGTTGGAGTTGAATTTGATGAGCACACTAAAGGACTGGATAACAGACATGTTAAGGTACTAGCCTGGGTTTTGATTTTGTATTTCATACAGCATTTAATATGAGGTATATGATATGAAAATAACATGAACAATTAGATAAATTGGGGTGGAGGGAAGCAGAATTTTATGATGCTAGCAATGAATAGGAGCAGATGAAGCTTTCCCTTTTTGCTACGAATGAAGTGTGTTTTCCATGCAAAAGTGAGTCATGAATTAAAAACCTGGCTCTAATTTCCTGATTATTTTTAGATTATAAAATACATGTGCGTATGTATGTATAATCTTATATACATGTTTTATATGGTATTTAGGTAGCACAGTTGAATTATATGAATACACACACATTTACATATGTAAACACATATACACATGTATGCATAAATATATGCACATATGTATATTTGTCTATATTTATCTACATAGCTATACATATTTCTATCTGCATATCTCTATATTTATTTCTATCTATCTATCTATTTATAATAAGTAGGTGATACAGCTGGACCTGAGTTCAAATCCAGCCTCAGATGCTTACTGTGACACTCTGGACAAGTCACTTAACTCTATTTATCTTAGTTTCCTCATCTATAAAATATGGATAATAATAGCTCCTACATCATGGAGTTATTGTGAGAATCAAATGAAAAAAAAATTTAAAGCTCTTAGCAAAGTGTGTAGCATATAGTGAGCAATTAGATGGCAATGGATAGAGCACTGGATTGGAATCAGAAAGACGCATCTTCCTGAATTCAAATCTGGTCTGATATTTAGTATGTGACTGTGTAAGTCATATAACCCTATTTGCCTCAGTTTCCTTGTCTATAAAATGGGCTGAAGAAGAAATGCCAAATCACTCCAGGATCTCTGCCAAGAAAACCTTGCATGGGATCAGGAAGAATGGGACACAATTAAACAGCAACAAGATATACATACATGTATATAGACATATAGACATGCATTATTGATATTATGTATAGATTTGCATGTATTAATAAATAATAAGCATATGTGTAAAATGTGCATATCTGTAAATAAATGAGCCACTTATTTCAAGAGCAGATTAGTAATATCTTCCACCATCGGGGTTGGGAATCTCAGAATAATTCAAATAACCAAAGAAAGTCTCAGAGTGGCTTATAATGGCAATAATGTTCTTAATCTTTATGCTGTAGGTGAGGCAGGACTTTAAGACCCTTACCAAATAGAGCGTTACCCTTATAATCATATATAAAACATGGAAATATATTAAAAGTAGTAACAACATGGTGCAGCATGGAAAAGAGTCAGAAATGAAATATAAAAACCCAGCAGTCTAAGACCATTCATTTACTGTAACAATAAAGATTTCTACGCATATTTATAGTCCCAGAAGGCATCATATAATATTATGTACAATGTGGAGAAATTACTTATATTAATAGTGATTCAACAAACATGTCAGTTCAACAAACCTTTATTAAGTACCTACTACATACAAGACCCAGGAGATAAAAAGACAAAAATGAAACAGTTCCTGCTTTCAGGGTACATGCAGGAGAATGCAGTGATTAAATTGTTAATATGATATTATGATATTATATTATTAGGTGGACATATGTACAAAAGAGATAAAAAATAAAACAAAATAATTTCAGGAGGGAGAGTACACAATTAGGAGGGAGCATCTAAGCCAAGGTTTGAAGGAACCTAATGTTTCTAACAGGTATAGGTGAGGAAGAAGTAGGTGTGAAACATGGGAGTCTGCTTTTGCAAAAGACAAATGATAAGATTCCGAGTCACCAAGAAAAAGCTCTATTTTGGTTAGTGAATTCTATTTAAAAAAGCTAAAACAAACAAAAAACATAAGCTTCATTTCCCACCCCACCCTTTTTTTTGAAGATTCACTTCTGTAGGAAACATCCTTTTCCTATGATGGTGGATAGATGAGGAGTTAGTGTGTTATGAAGACTAAGAGCTAATTAATCAGAAATCAGAACTAATGCCAAAACTTGCCTAAATATTTACATCATTCTTTGGTTCTAATGTCAGCTCAAAATGAATATTATACATCATTTAATTCATTTCCATTCTTCTTCAGATCTGGTTGTCGGCTCACTAGAAACCAGGCCAATCCTTTTTTTTTTTTTTTTTTTTTTTTTTTTAATAAAGCTTTTTATTTACAAAACATATGAGTGACCTTTCAACATTGACCTTTGCAAAAAACTTTTTTTTTCCCTAAGCTTTTCCTTTCCTTCCCCCCACTCCCCACCCCTAGATGACAGGTAATCTAATACATGCTAAATAGGATAAATTATATGACAAATACAATACATGTATACATATCTATACAGTTATCTTACTGCACAAGAAACATCAGATCTAGAAAGAGAAGAAGAAAAAAACAACCTAAGAAGGAAAACAAAATGCATGGAAATATTCACAGAAAGCGTTAAAATGCTGTGTGGTGGTTACTCTCAGTTCCCACAGGCCTCTCTCTGGATGTATAATGACTATCTTCATTGCAGAACAACTGGTTTGAATCACATCATTGTTGAAGAGAACCATGTCCATCAAAATTGATCATCATATAGTCTTGTTGCTGTATATAATGTTCTCCTGGTTCTGCTGATTTCACTCAGCATGCAAGTCTCTCCAATCCTCTCTGAAATCCTCCTGTTGGTCATTTCTTACAGAACAATAATATTCCATAACATTCATATACCATAATTTATTCAGCCATTCTCCAATTGATGGGCATCTTTTCAATTTCCAGTTTCTTGCCACTACAAAAAGGGCTGCCACAAACATTCTTGCACATGTGGGTCCCTTTCCCTCCTTTAAAATCTCTTTGGGATATAGGCCCAGTAGAAACACTGCTGGGTCAAAGGGTATGCACAGTTTGATAACTTTTTGAGCATAGCTCCAAATTGCTCTCCAGAATGGTTGGATCCATTCACAGTTCCACCAACAATGTATCAGTGTCCCAGTTTTCCCACATCCCCTCCAACAGTTATCATTATCATTTCCTGTCATTTTAGCCAATCTGACAGGTGTGTAGTGGTATCTCAGAGTTGTCTTAATTTGCATTTCTCTGATCAATAGTGATTTGGAGCACCTTTTCATGTGACTAGAAATGGTTTCAATTTCTTCATCTGAAAATTGTCTGTTCATGTCTTTTGACCATTTGTCAATTGGAGAATGGCTTGAATTCTTATATATTTGAGTCAATTCTCTATATATTTTAGAAATGAGGCCTTTATCAGAACCTTTGGATGTAAAAATATTTTCCCAGTTTACTGCTACCCTTCTAATCTTGTCTGCATTCATTTTGTTTGTACAAAAACTTTTTAACTTGATATAGTCAAACTTATCTATTTTGTGATTAATGATGGCCTCTAGTTCTTCTTTGGTCACAAATTCCTTCCCCCTCCACAGGTCTGAGAGGTAAACCATCCTACATTGTTCTAATTTGTTTATAATATCATTCTTTATGCCTAGATCATGAATCCATTTTGACCTTATCTTGGTATATGGTGTTAGGTGTGGGTCAATGCCTAATTTCTTCCAGAATAGTTTCCAATTATCCCAGCAGTTTTTGTCAAATAGTGAGTTTTTATCCCAAAAACTGGGGTCTTTGGGTTTATCAAACACTAGATTACAATTGTCATTGAGTATTTTGTACCAGGCCAATCCTTTAGCCTTATTCTTTTAGTACCTCTTATGGCATATAGTCTCTCCATTTCTTTCAGAATAATCAATTTTCCAAAATTTTTTGCTGATAGTGAGAATATCCCATCTGTTCATAGTTATCCTGCCTCTTCCTCAGGCCTTAATAGACTCTCTTCCCTTTAATACTTGTCCACCCTCAATATCAGTTGCTAATCCTGTCAAACACATGAAATCTCTTTTGCAGTATCTCCTCTCTTTTCCCTACAACAATCACAAGAGGGGGAGGAGGGAAAGTAGGTTAGAGACAAGATGGAATGTGTAGGGATTCTCCCAGAGTCCTTGGGCAAAGATCTGGATTCATTACCCATCTACTTTTATCCATTTTATTAGAGAGTTCTGTCGGAGGATGTTTGTTACAAGCCTCTTTATTTGAAAAGCAGATTCTTAAACTTGAGAGTACAATGATAGACTTCTATGTATTTGTATGTGTGCATTTTCTCTCACACACACATGTATGTATGTATGCACATATGTATACACACATAAATGTATATATGTGAATGTATACACACATAATATATGTATATATGTACATGTACACACATAATGTATGTATATATGTAAATGTATATACACACATATATAAATGTACATATAGATATATAAGTATACATATATATCCATAAGTAAATACAGATTTGTTGCTGTTCTCTCATTTATATCCAACTCTTCATCACCCCATCTTGTCAAAGATACTGAAGTGGCAAACTCTTCTTCAATATACACGTATATGTGAATATATAAATGTGTACATGTTTATATAATACAAAGTACCATGTATTATAATTTTTACTCATGCATATTTTAATCATTGTAGGGAACTTCCAGTGAGGGAATGCTACCAGTTGTTCTATAAATTATGTCTTAGAAATTGTTTTGCACACATGGAAGGCTCAAATTCTCATCTGCAAAATGAGGAAGTTTGACTAAATGGCTTCAGATGTCCATTCTAGCTCTAAAGTTATGATCCCCTATAGATTAGAGTCAGAAGTGGGATTTGATGCTTATGAGACCAGCACTCTATCCACCATGCCATGAAGCCTATTTGCATTCATCTAGGCATAAATAATATTGTAGAAAGAAAATGAAATAAATAGAGCTTCAAATGATATTAACAGGACTGATCTTATACATACATAGTCTGAGTAACTAGTTGCCTAAATGGCATGTATATCTAAGTCATATGTGTTAAATAATAGCATTAGAAAATGGAAGTAAGACCAGATTTAGAGTGAGAAGAAGTGGGGTTGATGTTAGTTTCAGCCTTTACTAGATATCTGTCCCTGGCCAATTCACTACAAATGTCTTAGCCTTGGTTTCCTCATCTTTAAAATGTGGTTTAATCATACTATCTCAGAGAGTTGTTGTGAGGAAGGTATTTTGTCAGCTGTAAAGTGTCTTAAATATCTTATAAATGTATATGTGTATACGTGTGTAAGTGATCATAAAATGAAAACCTTTGGACAGCACTGAGCACCATTGCAAACAAACATTTTGCACTTTCTCCCACCTTCCTTCCCTTCTTCCTTTTCTCCTTCCCTCCCTCCATCCCTCTGTCTGTCTGTCTCACTGTCTCTCTGTGTGTATATGTGTGTGTGTGTCTATTTCTCTCTCTCTTTCTCTGTCTCCATCTCTATCTCTCTGTCTCTCTCTGCCTCTCTGTCTCTGTCTCTGTCTGTCTCTCTTTGTGTTTCTGTCCCTACATCTGTCTCTGCCTCCCTCCCCTCAGTCTGTCTCTGTCTCTCTCTCTGTGTCTCCATGTCTCTGTCTCTGTCTCTGTCTGTCTCTGCCTCCCTCCCGTTAGTCTGTCTGTCTCTCTGAATCTGTCTATATCTCTGTCTCTGTCTGTCTGTCTATCTCTCTTTGTGTTTCTCTGTCTCTACATCTCTGTCTCTGCCTCCCTCCCCTCAGTCTGTCTGTCTCTCTGAATCTGTCTCTGTCTCTATCTCTCTTTGTGTTTCTCTGTCTCTACATCTCTATCTCTGCCTCCCTCCCCTCAGTCTGTCTTGGTCTCTGAATCTGTCTATATCTCTTTGTTTCTGTCTCTGTCTCTGTCTGTGTGTCTCTCTGTCTCTGTCTCTCTGTTTTCAAAAAACAAACACAAACAGACTATTCCTTGTAGGAGGAGCACGTGCATTGGAAAGAAAACTGTACTTGGACCCAGGAGACCTGAGTTTGAATTCCATTTCCAACATTTGTTAGCCACGTGACCCCGGGCAAGGTCATTTCTCTATTTTCCTCATCTATAAAACAGATAAAACTTGTACAGCCTACCTCACAGGATTGTTGTGAGAAGAACACTTCATATTCCTTAGATTGCTTTATAGATGTGAATTGTTGTTCTTGTTAAACCTGTTCTGGTGTTTGATAGACTTTACTATTAGAAAGGATTTCTTGATGTGTAACCTAAGTCTCTTCTGTTGCTATTTTCTAAACCCATAGGATCATAGAGAGTTGACAGGAAACTTATAGACCTTTCAATTCAACCCCTTCATTTTGTACATGAAGAAAGAGACTTTCCATAGATAATAAAAGGCAAAAGTGGGATCCAAATCCAGTCCTCTGATTCCTATTCTAGAGAGCTTTTTCATGATTAGGTACACTACCTAATGCTTTCTTTCTTGAGCCTTTCTCCATCTTCACTGATTCTCTTTCAGACTCTTCACTCACACTTGCAGCAGCACCCCCCCCCACACACCCCTTTTGGTTGATATGAATGACTTCATCTCCTTTTAAGTTCTATGTAACCCAGTCTTCTGAGAATGACCTTCTCTATGCTCTACTTACTTTCTTTTTTTCTTTTTTTTTTTTCCTTAAGACAGTTGGGGTTAAGTGACTTGCCCAGGGTCACACAGCTAGGAATTGTTAAGTGTCTGAGGTCAAATTTGAACTCAGGTCCTCCTGACTTCAGGGCTGATGCTCTACCCACTACGCCACCTAGCTGCCCCTCTATGCTTTACTTTCATCATTCAGCATATACTGAAGTCACAGAGTAAACTAGAGATGTTGTGTTGGGGTCTGGTTATAGAGCCCAGTATCCACATTTACTTTCTTAAGAGCAAGGACAAATTGGTAGCATATTTCTGTCCTGCTCTCCATTGTACATATCTTTTAAGTACCCTGAAACTAGTCCCAGGACAAACTGAAAAGTAAAACAATTTGGTTGCAGTGTCTCTTTTTATCTTACTTTTTAATATCAATTTTCCTTTTTCTGCACAGATGCTCGCCTTCATGCTACTCAGAACTCCTAATGGCAGTGCCCCACTCAGGCTTGTCTGAACAAGTTTCTGTGTTCCAGATCTTTCCTTCATCTTACTCCTCATCCTAACAGAGTCATTTCCATTTATTCCTTTCCCTCAGGACCCACTAAGAGACTTGATAATCTTGTGACCTAATTTTCCCTAAGGTGTTAATGTCTAATGTCTAGACATCTGTTCATTTTCCAGGTAGGCTGTGCATTTTATCCATTGCCCTAATACAAATGAATAACTTTAGTGATGAAGGTCTTAGACACTCCAACAAGACAATGGGGAGAGATTTGGGGAAGGATCTCTTTCCTGGAACCCTTCACATTACACATGTGGGCAGTCATCCACTCTGACTATATGTGAATCCATCTCTCTGAGCACTATTTGAAATGATTTTCCTTTATCTTCTTCCTGCAAGATTCTGACTTCCATCTCTGTTTATAACCTCCTTTCCCATCTGCTCTTTTGAAGATAATTGAGTCTCTTTCAAGTGCTCTGTGATATGGGAGATGAAGGGTGCCATATAAAAATGAATTGAATGGTGGTATACTGAATGCTATTAAAAGAGTTTCTTACCCTCCTCCTACTGTCTGTTTCACATTGAAGGAAAGGTATTAATATTGCATTTACTCCTGTGATTCATTGATACCCAGTTACTTTTTGGTTAGAATAATTTTGAAATTGACCATTCTAGTTTGAATTCTTGAAATAATAAGTGGTGGTGGTCTTATTGAAAATAACTATCATTATTGAATATTATTATTAGAGGAATTAAAATAATATAATCAAATATTCAGTTTTTTACATAAAATATCATTTCAACAACCAGCAAAATCAACCAATGTGTATATAGAGTCCTATTGTTTGTGAGACAATGTGTTGGATTGTAATTGGGTAAGGATGCCAAAAAAAAAAAAAAAAAAAAAAGATTAAGCACTCTTTCTCTAATGGATCTTACAATGTGGCTGAGGAGATAACCAGAACATATGAAAAGATAACATGAATCATGATATGTGACATATGTGATAATAATAATAATAATAAAACTGCCTCGTGTCTTAGTAGTCATGGTACCTCATGACTCTGGAATGAGAGATACTGGGTGCAAATCTTATTGCTTGTATCACCTTAGGGGATCCCCTGATATTTCCTGGGGCTGTTTCCTTTTACTGTCAGAAGATATTGGCTTTGATATCCCCTGAGGTAGCTTCCATTTCTAGATCTATTATTATATAGCATAGTATACTTATTATCTCACTTGACCAAAACAACAATCTTATGAGGTAGGTTATCATCCCTATTTTATAGATAAGAAAACCAAGGTTAAACAGTATACAAATATTTTACCCCCAACTAGTAAATATGTGAGGGAGAATTTAAACATGATTCCAGGTACAGTCATATATATACCATACCATACTACTCTCACAATAAAGTATAGCCAATGAGAATGGTAGCAAATCAACAAAAGGAGACACTGTGGAATGAATGGTTGAGGATGTTTTGCATTTTGATCTTGAGCTGAATCTTTAAGGTCAGGTAAGATTTAGAGGGGCAAACTAATAGAAAGAGGGCTCACCTCAGAATGATGAAATGATAATCATTGGATATGGGTTCAAATTCTGGTTTTGGTGCTTACTGTATTTATGATCTTAGGAAAATCATTTAACCTACAAGGGCTTCAGTTTATTCAACTGTAAAATAAAGTTGGACAAGATAAAATCAAAGGCCTCTTCTAGCTCTACTTTATGACCCTTTGCTCCCAGTTGGATAGAAAGGAAAGGTAAGGGGATTAAATATAGGGATAATATTGAATAAAAGCACAGAGACTAGATAGAATTAATAAACTGCCTGACGTGTGAAAGGGACAGGGAGTAGGAGAAACAGTGTTTAGACCAATTTGATTGGACTATATATAGTGGGACAGTAGGTTTAAAATGTCAGGGGCTTAAATGCCTGAAGTCCAGATTTTATCAGTAAGACAAAGTGAAAAGAAGGAATGATTAAAATATCTTAGAGAAATTTTAGCAGTCATCTTGCATTAGTTTGTTCTAGGCCTTCTCATCTCAACTCTCTTGCAGACTCTGGTGACCTGGGATGGGGATAAACTTGTGTGTGTGCAGAAAGGAGAGAAGAATAACCGGGGATGGAAGCAATGGATTGAAGGAGGAAAACTGCACTTGGTAAGAATTGGTTTTCATTCATTCTCCCCATATTTTTCCAATAATAAACCACAGTATTCACCCAGTGTGACTCCTCAACAAGAAAAAAACAAAACAAAACAACAGTCCCACTCTACTCTCTTGAGTTTCAGACAAAGACACATCATCACACAGACCAGAAAGCCATTTCTTATCCTGCCCAGGGGAATATAGGAAACAATCTTGATAGCAGTTTCTGTGAACTGTTGCATTATTTTTAAAGCCCTAACTGCTGAGTTAGGAATCTAAGATTCAAGGAGAAGAGCAAGGAACCTGCAAAAGACCATCTGGATTTGGGGAGAGAAATGAATATGGAGCTAAGGCAATCTTAGGAGAATTGGCAAAAGTATCCTGCTGTCTGAAAAAGAGAGATTAGAAACAGGAACAAAAAGAAAAATCAGAATCACCAAAGTTCAAACATGCAGTGAATCTTAGAGATGCAATCTCCTCATTTTACAAATGAGGGAAACTAAGGCTCAAAAGCAAAGTGACATATAAAGCCATGCAACAAATTAGAAACAGAGCTAGAAAGGAGAGAGTTGGGAAACAACAAAAGATATAAAAGGATGCCTGCTCTACAGATGGGCAGCTATATGGCACAGTGGATAGAGTATACTCATATTTCTAAGTTCAAATCTGGTCTCAGACACTAGCTTTGTGAACCTGGACAAGTCCCTTAACCCTGTTTGCCTCAGTTTCCTTGTCTGCAAAATGAGTTGAAGACAGAAATACAAAACCATTCTAATATCTTGGTCAAGAAAACACTAAATGGGGTCACAAAGATTCAGATAGAATTGAAAACAATTGAAAAAAGACAAACAAAAAACTCTACAAATAAACATTTTGCAATTCTTCTGGTCAGAGAGAAGCTATATCTACATATCATAAACATCTAGTCAGTTTAGTAGGGGGAAAATTAAATTGTAAAAAATAGCTGCTAGTATCCTGAGAATCCAGAATCTGGATGATGAATTCAATTGTTCCTTTTTCAATTCAATGTGATAAAATGAATGAGTTTGATATAGACTGACAACAAAAAAGTAGTGACAATCACAACCACCACTGTGCCCACCATCTTTGATTCTCTAAAGTTTTCTCCATTAGCTTCCATTTCATAACTTTACCCAAGGGACTGGTAGAGCTGCTTCCACTACCCAGGCCTGGGCTTCCAGGCTCCTGTGCTTTCTTGGTTCTCTGGGCCTAAGCGTGGACAAAGCCTTCTCTTTTTTATTAAACTGAGAAAATATCAGGAATTTTCTTGGAAGACCAACTAAAATTAAAAGACACATAAATTGACAAAGTATAGATTTTACATCCTACTTTGACTTTTATTTAACTACAAAATGACTTAGCTAGCACAACTTAAGGGATACTGAGCTTTTACCTATTTTTGCTTCTTTCCTATCTTCCTATATTTTTCAGCAAGGTTTTGTTTTTCACTTGTGGGTCTAGGCTAGCATGTAGGTCTAGTCTCACCAGTAAATATATGACCTTGAGGGTAGACATCATTATAGGAGGTGTCCAAATGTCTTATGCAATCTCCCTCTATTTACTAGTTAAAGAATTTAAAGATTTCCTTTTAGAAACTATTCACATTGGGATGGACCTTCTACTCTGCCTCCTTTTCCCTTTCAACTGTTTTCAACGTTCAGTTTTATTGAAGAATACAGATGACTGATACATCCAGAGCCCTAAACCTTGGCTTAGAATGCTGGCTCCACTCAGCCTCCAGGTTCCCTTTGATGTCTTATTCAAATTTCCCTAATTAATGGTCCTCCAGAATTCTATCATAACAGTTTTACAATATCAAAAACTTGAAACATATAATGCCAATAAGCAGCTTCTACTTTTGGTAAAAAGAGATGTGTTTCTTCAATTTATTTTAATCCTGCAAGTATTCATTTATGAAACCTCATGTTCTGAAGAAAGCATTTTGTTAAATATTGGTCTGCCTTCAGTGTTTCATATTCCAACCTATGTATGTGCATCCAGCTAGATGATTTAGTGGATAGAATATTGGACCTATAGGCATGAAAACCCAAGTTCACATCCAACTCCAGATACTAATTTTGTGACTGTGGAAAGGTCTCTTCTGTCTGCTTCAGTTTTTTCAACTATGAAATTAAAATTAATAATAATATAAACTTCCCTGATTTGTAAAGATAAAATTACATAATCTATAAATGTTTTACAAATCTTAAAGTGCTATATGAATACTAGATATCATCCTCATTAGTATATTTCCATATATTTAACATAGGTCAACCCATCATACTAGGGACCTTCAATGAATTATATTCAATGATATATATATATATTGGAGTAAATATAATGGAGTTGGACCCTTCGATGATACATGGACTCTGTCTCTTGCTAAAGGACATATGTATTCAAAAGGGGTCAAGTTCCATGGGAAGTTCTCCAACACCATGCTACAATTTCATGGATACCAATGGAGCACCTGGGTTGTGCAGATATGGCTTGTTCTCCCTATGCAATTAATCCATCTTTTTTTACAGTCACATGTTTCTCTGGTGACAACCATTAAGCTAGTTCTCCTATGTAATTCCTTTCATGTGATAATTGATATTCTAATCATTTCCCATATGTGCTACTTCATTTTTTATTAGCTTCTGGAGTGACTCAACTTTACTTCTTCAGAGACTATCTTATTCTTCAACCACACTACCTAAAGAATATTGATATTGACAAGATGGGTCTTTGTTTCAGGAAAAAAAACTTGGGGTCATCATAAGAATTGGGCAATTTCCCAAAAGTCATTTAGGCTTCCCCCTGTCCTGTTCAATTCAGAGATTCTTTCAATATCTGTTTCCATGGTCTTGTCAAGATGCATGTGCAGCACTATAAATTATCCATTTGGCTGCAAGTTAGAGTTTAGAGAGTAAAGAATCTTCATTCTTCACTTGTTTTTGTTTTTGTTTTCTATGTGGATATTTTAGGCAAATTCTTGTCGTTTTTGAAAAAAAAAAAAAAAAAAAAAAACCAAAAAACCTCCAACCATTCAACCAATCAACAACAGGCACTATGCTGAATGTTAGAGATACAAAGCAAAAGCAAAAACAGTCCCTGTCCTAAAGAAACTTGGGGACGAGAAAAAGAGCATGCACATATGGACACTTAAGTATATACAAGATGCAAAGTAAATCAATTGTAAAATAGGCACTGAATAAACAAAACTCAAAACAAGACCCAGTGTCACAATGCCTTCTCTGTGTCCATTAGGGAATTTGTGGGTTTAGTATCACCCAAACATGTCACTTATATTTCAGTCTTGCAATGTTACTTTTCAGGATTCAATTTTCTTCTTCTTTTTTTTTTTTTTAAAGTAATTGGGATTGTGACTTGCCTAGAGTCATATAGGTAGTTAAGTGTCTGAGTCCACATTTGAATTCAGATCCTCCTGACTGCATAGCCAGTGCTTTATCCATTGTGCCATCTAGCTTCCCCTCAATTTTCTTAAAGAAAGGATTAATAAGTGCTTTAGTTTTAGCAAAGTACTTTACATTTAATGTATTTCATTTTATCCTTATAACAACTTTGTGAGGTGTGTTGCTGTTATTAGTCTCAAGTAACTAAGGCTAAGAGAATCTAAATGACTTGCCAGGGTTAAACAGTTATTAAATCAATATGGCAGAATTTGAACTCAAAACTCTCTCCTGATTCCATGTCAGCACCATCTAGCTGCCTCGGGTTTTTGTTGTTGTTGTTTGTTTGTTTTTAATGATTCACATAACTCCATTTACTATGGATTGTATCATACAGCTTACTGAATTGGGGATAAATATAAAATGGTTTTCTTTTCTTCTTTTTTGGGGATGTTGCATACTAAAAACATTGCAAAAATGTCTCTGCTCCAAAGGGTTGCATTTTCCCTTCAATTCCAATGTTTGTGGAGATTCTAAGATTCTATATCTCTCTCACACTTTCAAAGGTTCATTATGAGTAGCATAAAGCCTATTTTTTCTCTAACTAAACCAAAGCCAATGTCCTAGTCAGCTGACAGGAAGGGTTTTAATACCTTTCTGCAACATAAATCCAAAATTTGCCAATAGTTCCTTTAGGCAAAGTTTTAATTATCTACCTCCCACATTGGGCTGAGCTCCCTTACAAACACAAGACCTAATGGAGTGAAGGCACATCACTCTATTGAGCAGCTTCTCCCTCTCCCTTCACTTTAAAATCTTTTCCTGCTCTATTTCCTACCTTCTAGGTTGCTTCATTGCTTCTAATAAATTACACCATGTTGTTTTAATCATACAGTATCAGCAATCCCACCATTAGAGCTTGATTTCAATACATTTTTCATTTTTAGAGTTGTAAAAGCTCAATCTCCAATCAGAACTTAATCATCACAGCCTCACAGTGTGTGCTGGTTCACTAGATTCATGAAAAACACATTTACAAACGCTTCTGAAAGTCTTTTTTCCTGTGGTCACTCACTTCATCTCTCCCTGAGAAATCAAAGGTCACAGTACAGGCTAAAGCACCAAAAGGGAATAAAAGTCTGCTTGCTCCTTATTAACTAGTCATTTTTCACATTGCAGGAGCTGACATGTGAAGACCAAGTGTGCCATCAAGTATTTATAAAGAAGTAACAGTTGACCAGGAAAAAACCTGTTGAATTACCTGTTGGGAATTATTTCTTGTGTTTTGTGAAAAAAGCTTCAGAACATCCTCCTATTCTTAACGTGGCTTTGGGAATGTGTCTGTGTGGAGTATTAGGCAGAGGGAAATGTGTAAGAATGACAAACAAATATTTCCTCTTTCTGAGATGGCATTAAATTAAAAATAGTTTTTAAAAAACAACTCAATGAGTTGTCTTGAAAGTTCTGTCTATCACTTCATGTATGCTTAGCTCAAAAGTTCTTAGCGTGTGTATGGGGTAGGTTATGAGTGGATGTGTGTTTTATGGACTCTTGGTCAGCTTGTGAAGCTAATGAACCCCTTTTTAAAACAAGGTTTTTTAGGTATATAAAACAAAACACAGAAGATTACCAAGGAAAGAAATTAGATTGAAATAAAATGAACTTTCCCCCCAGCCACACTTATGGGCTCCTTAAATTTGACATTGCATGGACTTCAAGTGAAGAACCCCTGCTTTTAGAGTATCATTTTTCCAGAATAAGGTAGATACATTGATAGAGTAAGCAAATGCCTGGATGACATAATCTGAAGGATCCTGAATATTGCCCCTCTCCAACTGTTTCATTGAATTGGAGAGTTGGCATTGATCTTAAAGATCTTGTAGTCTGACTTCCTTCACTTTACAAATAAAACTGAATCCCAAAGAATACCCAGATCATATTGTGACTCAATGGAAATGGGAAGTTAGAACTCAAGTCCCCAATGAAAGGGGTTGAACTGGATGGATGACCACCAAGGTCTCTCCCAGTTCTAGATTCTTTGATCATTTTTTCCTTTTAGTGTTAGGTCAATGTTCTATTATATGAACCTTGCCACTCTATATTATAATCATATCTTTTTTTATTTTTTATTTTTTTTTATTTTTTTGCTGCAGCAATTAGGGTTAAGTGACTTGCACAGAGTCACACAGCTGGGAAATATTAAGTGTCTGAGATCAAATTTGAACTCAGATCCTCCTGAATTCAGGGCTATTGTTCTTTCCACTGTACCACCTAGGTGCCCCCTTATAATAGATATCTTACTAATTCTTAATGTTCTACCATTAGAGTTTCATTCAAGGTAAGTATTACTTCCAGGAAATTGTGTTTTTATTCCCTAAAAGGGGACACCTATTAAAACTCTAGATCCTTATTGCTTTTAAATAATTACTAGACCTCTTTCTTCCCTGAAGGGAAGAGGAAAAAGGGAAGGGAGCATGAAAGCTTAGTCTTTTTTTTTTTTTTTTTTTTTTTTTGGCTTAAAAAAAAAAGACTTTTAAACATGCCATTAATTGGAAGCAAAAAAAAAAAAAAAAAAAACAGAAAGCTTGATTTACTTAATTTTGCCATGAGACTATGGGCAAATCCCTTCCTGGGCCTCAATTTTTTTTATCTATGAAGTGAGTAGTGGACTCAAATTTGCTAGAAATCTTTAATCCTAGGATGCTAGATAGTTTCTGATATCACTTTTAATTCTAAATCTATAATAGCATGATAGTCAATTCTAATGTACAAGCCAACACTAAATCCATCATAAAATTCCTTTGGTTATCAGCAGACAGAGTAGAAATTGGCCTGGATAATGTTTGGGGTACAGAGGGGGTAAGGGAAAGATCCTGTTTGATGAGGATGATTTTCAGAACTTCCTGATTCCTGATGTGAGTGTGTGCCCAATGTAAGACCTCTGGAGAATGAGCTACAAAGACCACTTTGGAATGGCTCAAGGTATGGCCTTGGGAACATTTCCACCACATCTGAAACTCCTCAGCCCAGGCTTTAACCACAGAATTGCCAACAGGAGGCCAAAATTCTCCCAGTGTAAAACATCCCCTGGCTATTCTGGAGTCCCTTCCTACCCAGGGGAATAATTGAGTCCTTGCCCAAACTGCTTGTATTTTCTAATTAATTTAGTTCTAGGCCACTAAATCTACAATTCCAGGGGTCTGGATGAGTGGACACTAAGTAATAATGCCTTAATATTTGCTAGACTGCATGCTGCTTTTAAAGCATTCAGTTAATTAATCCTAGCAGTTTTCCATTTCAGCTGCTGGTGAGAAAAACCAGCCAGAGAAAGCTCCAAGGGCTGAAGCATGGGGTTGGCAAAGGCCCCTGGGCACAGAGCTACTGGCAAGATTGGCTCCCTGTGCCATAAACAGCGTAATAAAGTAAAATAATCCCTGAAATCAGAAAACCTGTGTTTGAATCCCATCTCTGCCACCTGCTGACTGTATGGCTTCCCACATGTCACAATCACCTCTCTAAGTCTCCCCCTCCATTCTGTAAAATGGAGGAGAGGGGAGAATTTGGAATAAATAACATCTCAATTCTATTCTAGATCAAAAGTCTATAAATCCCTAATTTCAGCCTTACAGTACATTAAAAAGATTTGAAGCAGCCTTGCAAGGTTCATGAGGGTCAGGATGACCTAGATTCATGTCCAAGCTCTTAACTACTATGTGTGTGACCCTGGGTGAATTCCTTAACTTATTGGTGCTACCTCACCCCAAACAATTCCTTAGAACTATAAATTGCTAAATAATTGATCATCTGCATTGGTAGATTTCTTCCCATCAAGGTTGCCTAAACAAATGAAAACATAATTCAGATGGGGACAAAAATAACCAAAAAAGTACAATGATTTGCACATAGTAGGGGTTTAATAAATGTTTGTGGAGTTGAATTAAACTATGAACTGGTTCATCAGATTGGATGGCTCCCTGAGGTCTAAGGAGTGAGGGATTGACTTGAAGAAGGTGTGTACAAATAAACTACTCATTGCATAATTTGGGGGAAGATGAATCCTGGCTTCTGCCCCTTTCTGATTACTTGGAAGAAGAGCAAGAGCTTGCCTCTCTCCATATTTGGGAAGCATCCCCAAGTGTGTTGGAGACAGTAATTTTACTTACCAGAAAAACTAGGGACTGAAAAAGTTAGTGTTTCAGTTCTGGTGGAAAAAAGGGGGGGGCAGTAGGGTACTTTATCCATAGGCTCTTCAGTTGAAAAGCTGTTGAATAAATTCAGGTTCTGCCAACAACAGAATGAATCAGTGCAAAGAGCCCTTAATTTGGTATAAGAAGATTTGGATTTGAATCCTAGCTCTGCCACTTTAAAACCACCTGACTTTGGATAAGCAACCAATCAATCAACAAGAATTTCTTAAGCATCTGCCATGTGCCAGTCACTGGGTTGGGTGCTGGGCATAGAAATAGAAAGAATGTAACAAGCTGTACTTGAGCATTTAACTATTCTTGATCTCAGTTTCCTCATTTGCAAACATATCTCCAAATCCATAATTCTGTGAAAAGTTGTCAACAAAAGTGTGAAACAGGTATAATTTATCTTGAGTTTCCTCCCACCATTCCTTCCTATATTCCTTTCCCCATTCTGAAACCCTCATCTGTCTCACAAACACAACTCTGCCCCAGTGATGCCCAGTGCCCTCATACTTATCCTCTGGAGGCTCAGAGTCTTACACCAGTGTTCCAATCAGGTCTTCCTTTCTGGATCAGTGAGTGTCCAGTGATTAGGGTAAACCTATAGAATTTAATTTATATAAAATAACTTATATTAGAAGTTAACCTTCTTCCTCCACTAGACTTTCTAATTTCCTTAATGTCATGTGGTCCATTGATTTCTCCTTTAGAATCATAGGATTTAGAGCTAGAAAGAGATTTTCTGTTCCAACTCCTCTAATTTAGAAATGAGGAAGCTGAGACCCTAGAAATGGTAACTTGCCCACTTCCACATAGGTAACAGATCCATATATTTGGTCTACATGGTCGATGCTGAAGCATAAAATCTTAATGGAAACAGATCTAGACAGGTGGGGAAGAATTCATTAGGCTAAGGAACCTTTTAAAATCTGTGCAATTATGCCATATTGATGACTAGATATTCATTTTAAATGAAAAGATGATCTCTTCCTACTTCATATGTCATTTCCTTTTCTTCCTCCCTTTCTTTCTCCCTTTCTTTCTCCCTCTCTCCTTCTCTCCCTCCCTTTCTTTATCCTTTCCCTCCCTCCCTCACTCTCCCTCACTCCCCTGCTCTTTTTCTTTCCCCTCTGTCTGTCTTTCTCTTTCTCTGTCTTTCTGTGTCTCTCAATTTGTGTCTTCCTCTCAATTATTAGCTATATAATTCAAAGACTGGTAGTCCTATGTCCTCCAGAACTTATTTTATGGAAGGAAAAGTAAAGCAGATCACAGAATGTTTGAAAAACATATTCAAGGCTCAACATGTGTAATAGGTTGCTTACAGGAAAATGCTGCTAAATCTTTTAGAATGGATCTCAAGAAAAACAAAAAGTGTGCAGTAAATATTTTTAAATTTAATCTAAATTATTAACATTTTCTCTACTATTTTCTTAGGTCTAGACAATCAACAAAAATAATAAATCAAATCCTAATTTGCAACATTTGCCAATTTCTGAGGTACAAATGTTTGCATTGAAAATCTAATAATTGGTTTCTTTGATAGTCTTGACTTTTTGTTCATCTTTTTACTATATTATGTTTTATTTCATAAATTAAAAAGAAAATAAATTTTAAAAAGACATTATATATGAAATAATTCAGATGTCCTCATTTTAACCTTTTATCCAAAAGTGTGTGTGTATGACTTCTAGAAAGAAAAAAGAAAATCTAAAAATTGTTTTTTGAGAGACGTGGTAAGAGCTAGCTCCAATAATCCCCTAGTTACTTGCCTTTTGAAGTCCCAGGCATAGCAGATTGCCCAGTTGATAATCATTTCTCTAGCTCCTTCCATGTAAGTTCTCTCTCCAAAATCCTCAACCCTGTTGCAAATTTGTCAATTCTTCTTGCAAGGCTACTGCATGTTTCAGTAACTGTGTAAGCAGAGCCTGAGTACACTACTCATTCAACGAGCATTTAATAAGCTCTTATTATTTGGCAGGCACTACACTAAGTGTTAAGGATCTAAAGAAAAGCTAAAACATAGTCCCTGACCTCAAGGAGCTTACCTTCTAATAGAAACATTAAAAATCACTATAAAAATAACACAAATAACTATACACATACATATACAGTGCAAATGGGAGGTAATTTCAGAGAGAAGATGCTAGCCATTGGGGGAATGGAAGAAGTATGACCTAAAAGGTTTCCTGCATAATGTAGGATTT
The DNA here is from genome assembly GCA_023553655.1 of Myrmecobius fasciatus. NCBI lineage: Eukaryota > Metazoa > Chordata > Mammalia > Dasyuromorphia > Myrmecobiidae > Myrmecobius > Myrmecobius fasciatus. The sequence goes on along the minus strand of JAJPUD010000985.1, from coordinate 202,626 downwards.
GAGCTGAGTTTTGAAGGAGTGAAGGTATTCGTGAAATTTTAGTAGGAGAAAGAACATTTTAGGAATGAAATCAGTAAAAAGCTTAAAACCATGGTTAATGAGCTAATGAACTTTTAGAGGAATTGAAACACATTGTGATGGATATTCTTGCTATCAAGGAAATGAGAATATATAACAAAATTTCAGTTAGAGGGCCAGCTTCTAACTTCTCAGAGGGCTAAATATAGGAGTTGGCAGAGTTGGTTTTATCATGAAGTCATCAACACCCCAAAATCCATCATGTCATGAGATTCTTTATCATTAGATTGTTCACAATGAGCATAAGCAACAAGACTGCAAGGAAAATAATTTTCCCAGTGTTAACTCAAAAGATGAAGTAGAGAAATTTAACAAGAGCATGACAAGATCTCCCAAAGGAAATCAAAATATTTTTAAATACTTCATGATATCATTATGAAGGTGGGAAGAGAGGAAGATGATGAAAAATACATTGGAAAATATGGTTTGCAATTAATATATCAGAGAACAATAGTTTGCAGGTGACTTAGAAGTCTTACACCTAGATATCATGAAAGCTTTCATTAAGAGATAGAGTCCAAAGGCCTTAGCTGTGACAGCATCAAACAAAAGAACCTAAAGTGATATTAGCCATATCTTAATAACTAAGAAATGACTTGCTCCAGAATAGGAAGTAATTTCATAATCAACTATTTATATAATCAGATTGGTTTGTTAGAACAAATGGACTTTTTAGAACAAAGTTCAAAACTGATATCTTATTAAAGGCTAAAAATGAGGAAAATTTATTATTTCAAACTACGTGAGTTCTGATTTAACCTATTTATGTAAATTAACTCTTAAAAAAATGAAAAATGCATAAAGACATTGACTAATTGTCAACATTTCTTTGAGAGGTATAATCAATGCATCATAAGGAAGTCAAAAGAACAATTAACAGGCAATGTATAGAGATGTATGACAACTAAAGCTAACATTGCTTTAGAGAAGTCATATTAAACTCAAAAAAAAATCTATCCCTGCCTAACATATATTGACTTAGAAAACTATGAATTAATATTATCTGTATTGCATTATCCACATTTGGGAGTTTTTAACTTGCTGATGGACAGCCAATTTATACCTTCTGCTCCAGTGTATAAGCTCATTTTCAAAATATAACAGAGTAGAAAGATGGAAAATTATGAAAATATCTAATATAGGCAAAAGCAGTGGGGGAAAATGTAAATCTAAAGAAGGTAAAATTTCAAATTATCTTAATAATATTTATAAATGAAACTAAAAGGACAATAAACAGACATAAAAAGACATATGTCTACAAGCATTTTTCTATTAATATCACAACTTATAATAATGAAAAATTATATTCAATTTATTAAGCATCTACTATGTGCCAAGCACTGGAGATTAAAAAAAAAGGGTGTGTGTGTGTGTGTGTGTGTGTGTGTGTGTGTGAAACAATCTCTGCCCTTAAGGAACATAAACTTATTGCAGGAGAAACATGAAAAAAATACAAACAAGCTATCTATTGAATGAATAGGAAAATAATTATAAAAGGAAGGCACTAGAATTAAGAGGAATTAGGAAAGGCTTCTTGTAAAAGATGGGATTTTATTTGGAACTTGAAGGATGCTGTGGAAGTCAGTAAACAAGAGTTGGGGAGGGAGAAAATTCTAAACATGGAGGACGGCCAGAGAAAATATTTAGAGCTGAGAGATTGAGTGTATTTTTCGTGGAATAACAAGGTAGCCAGTGTCACTAGATCAAGGAGCACATTTCAGGGAATAAAGTATAAGAAGACTGAAAAGTTAGGAGGGGGTTAAGTTAGGAGGGGCTTTGAATGCCAGAGGGTTTTGCACTTGATCTTGGAGGCAATAGGGAGCCACTAAAGTTTATTGAGTAGTGGAGTGACATGATCCATCCTGTGCTTTAGGAAAATCACTTTAGTGACTGAATGGAAGATGGAGAAGGAGAGAATTGAGGCAGACAGACCCATCATTACACTATTGCAAAAATGCAGGCATTAAGTGATAAAGGCTTTCTTGCCCTAGAGTGGTGGCAGGAATAAAAGGGGTATGTGGGAGAGATATTGCAAAGGGAAAATCAACAGACCTTACCAACAAACTGGATTTGATGGATGAGAAATAGTGAGAGGTGAAGATAACTACTAGGTTGAAAGTTTAAGGGAATGGAAGGATGCTGTTTTCATCTATAATAATAGGAAAATTTGGATAAGGTTAGGGTTTAAGGGAAAAGATAATGAGTTCTTTTTTAACATATTTACTTTAAAGTGCTAACTGGATATACGGTTTGATCTGTCTACAAGGTAGTTGGGGATGCAAGATTAGAGGTCAATTGAGAGAATGGGGCAGCATAAGTAGATTTGAGAATTGTCAACATAGAGATGGTACTTAAGTCCATGAGAGCTGATGAGATCACCAAGTGAACTAGTACTGAGGGGAAAGAAAGCCCAGGACAGAATTTCTATGGTTAGAGGGCATGATTTGAAAGCTTGTTGTTGTTCAGTCATGTCTGACTCTTTGGGACCTCATTTGGAGTTTTCTTGGAAGATACTGGAGTAGTTTTTGCCATTTCCTTCTCCAGTTTATTTTTTATAGGCAAGGAAACTGAGAGAAACAGGACTTACACAGGATCACACAGTATCTGAGAACAGATGTGAGCTCACAAGGATTAGTCTTCTTGATTTCCAGCCCTGTGCTCTATTTACTAAGCCATCTATTATCTAATCTAGCCAAAGAAAGAGAAAGAGCAATAGGTAGAAGAATGAGGAAACCTTATGAGAAGAGAGTTCAAAGAGGAGAGGGTAATCAATAGTGGCAAAAGACTGTAGAGAAGTCAAGAAAATGAGGATTGAGAAATGACCATTGGATTTGGTAACTAAGATATAATTCATAAATGATGATAAGTTCAGAAGACAGAGGACAAGGGATTAAAAAGAGAATGAATGAGAGGTAAGAATGTTCCACCTATTGTAGATAGTCTTTTGTGGTTAAATTACAAGTAACCCAAATGGAAGAATCAAATGAGAAATTTTTAAGGGTGAGGGAGATATGGAAATGTTTGTAAATAGTAGGGAAAGAGGTAGTAGATAGAAAGAGATTGAAAGTAAGTACCAGAGAGGATGACAGAGGAGGCAATCTATTGGAGGAAATGGAATGAAATAGAATAGCTTATAGATGGCTTAGCCTTGGTAAGGAGTAAGTCCATTTTATCATGTGAACTAGGAGTAAAGGAAATGATGGCAGAAGGCATCTGAATGATAGATGGAAAGTTTGAAGAGGAATAAAAAAGACCCTTTAGTGAGTTGATAAAGGATATACTAGGTGAGAACATTGAAAAGGCATTTAAGAAAAAGATGAAGTCAAGATGAGCAGTAAGACATAACCAAATATATACAGAAAAAAAATCTATGCAATATTTTTTTTTCTGATTTTGAGTTTTGTTTTTCTAATCTTGTGGGAAAATAAATTTGACATTCACTTTTTAAAAATTTTCCCAAATTTTCTTCCTTTATCCTTTACATCACCTGGTTGTGCAAGTGAAACCATGCAAACATATTTTCATATTAGTCATGTTGTAAAAGAAAATACTGACCAAAAAACCCATGAAAAAAAGAAGAAAGTGAAAAATAGTAAATTTTGATTTACTTTCAGACTCATCTTTTTTTCTTTGGAGGCATTTTTCATTGTGAATCCTTTAAAATAGACTTGGATCATTGTATTGCTGAAAATAGTAGTCATTGACAGTTGATAATCACGAAATATTGTGTACAATGTTCTCCTGGTTTTGCTCACTTCACTCAGCATCAGTTCATGTCTTTTGAGGTTTTCTGAAAGCATCCTGCTTATCATTTTTTATAGTATAATAATATTCCATTAGAATATCTACAACTTTTTTTTTGGCTTTCCCCAGTTGATCTGTATTCCCTCAATTTCCAATTCTTTTCCACTACAAAAATCTGTTGTAAATATTTTGTATAAATAAGTCCTTTTCCCCTTCTGGACATAGACCTAATAATGGTATTGCTGGATCAAAGCATATGTACAAATTTGTAGCCCTTTGGGCCTAGCTCCAAATTGCTCTCCAAAATGGTTGAATCAGTTCACAAATCCCATGTGGTAAATTTTAAGGGCATTCAGGAGTGAGTTTTCAAGACATCCCAAACAGGGAAACATTCCCTCCCAAATTGGAAAAAAATATTCATGAACGGTTTGATTATTTTTTAAATATCCAAAAAGGAATAAGGATTTACTTTCTATACATGCTTTCTCACAGCTCTACAGAGATTTTTAATCTTCATGAGAATCACCTTGACTCAGACTAAGAGCATCCTTGATGACAATATGAGGTGAAATCAATCAAGCTCTTACAAAAGCTTGTCCACCACAGTCCCCATTTTCCCAGTTGCACAATTGAATGTAATCCCTCTTCTTTGGGAGTGCAATATTTTTTGAGGATTGCAACTTTCTGCCACTTGTTCTTGAGAACAGTCCCAGCTCTGATCTGGTCTCTCTTTCCTTGAAGTCTTGTTTCTAGGGAAAACTATCCTTGCCTACTCCTAGAAATTCCTCACTCCCAAGAATTCTCTCTCCATCTCGCCTCTCCTCTTCTCTCCTCTCTTCTCTTCTCTCTTCTCCTCTCCTGTCCTTTCCTCTTCTCTTTTCTCCTCTTCTTTTCTCTCCTCTTCTCTCTCCATCCCTCTGTTCCTTTCTCTTCTCTTCTCTCCCTTCCTCCATTCCCTCCCCCTTTCCCCCTTTCTTTTCCTCTCCCCGCCACAGACATACACACACACACACATGCCATTTGATTTTGCTTATCTCCTTCAACAAATTATGTTCCCTACAAATGTTAAGGTCTTTCTTGTTTTTAAAAGGAAATTGAACTACATTTAAACATATAAGAAAAAAATAATGACTTGCAACCTATCTACCCTATCCCTTCATATCTTTTTAGCAGGCTGAGCCTTCTGAATAGAAGCCTTATCACACAGCAGAGAAAGTTTCAAAAAAATTCAATTTAACAAGAATTTATCAAATTGTTTCCTATATACAGAACACTGTTAGATGTGGAGGTGATAGAGTTTCCATAAGATAAACACCTTCTCCCTATAGCCTTTGAATCATTGGCCTAATATGGAATATCTTTGCCTCTCATTCTCCTTTAAATCAAGTTTCATTTCCTAAGTCAATATCTGTACCTATAAAACTAATTCCACCTCAGACAGAAAGCCACTTAAGGTCATTTGTTTGAATTCTCTCTAATTGGTGTCTATACATTTAACCTCCATGTGGGGAGTCTAATATAATGCATAGAAACATTTGGGCCCCTAATGCAGATTTCCCCAAGTGAACTGGCTCTTATTCCTTTTAATTTGTGATTGATTAGAAGGGCAGAGGTTGAGAATAGTTTAATTTTGGTTTGCTGATTATACTTGATAAGTAGATGGATACAATTAGAAGATTAGGTTTATGAAAATGAGATATTAAAGGGAAAATAGAATCAGGCAAAAATTTTAAGAGTTGAAAAGATTTTACAATTTTTTTTTCTGAGCTTTGCACTTAATTAAAATGTGTGCTCTGGTGTTGCTGTGATTAAGTAATGTGAGAGTACAACAAATGGCAGTCATGTGTAAGATAGATAAGCAGACAGAGGTAAAGAGAATTGCAGAATTAGGATTGGAAAGGAGATATGGATACTTATAATTGAAGTGAGATTATCTACCCAACTATATGATCTGATCAGTCCATCTGTGTTTTGACAAATGTGACCTTTCCCAAATACAGAAAGGATCTTAATTCAATGTTTAAAATACAATGAAGTTAATAGAAGAAAACAGTATTGAGCAAGAAAAAAAGCAGATTACTTTATTGATTTGTTTTAACACTATTTTCAAAGAACTCAATAGGAATGTTTTATTTTTATTAACCTCATTGTTTTAAGATTAAGAAGCAATGAAGCAATGGGGATCTCCACTTAATTTTCTTTAAGATTTTCTCTGGGGTTTTGGCAAGTTTCCTTGATGAATGAGAGATAGCTGGCGAAAAGTATTCTAACTTGGACCTTATTGTATGGTTGTCTTTACAAGTAATGATTTTATCGCAGAAGAGTGATTATGAGAATTGTGGTTAGCCTCTTTTTTAAAACCAGAATTCAAAATACTTTCCTATGACCACAATTACTCACCTTTCTGTCCTCATCACCACTATTCTTCTACATTAAATCCCCTGCTCCAATTTCATGAGTTTAATTTCTGTCTTTCAAATACAGAGCTAATACTTATAAATTTTATGATCAGGACAAGTACCACAGTAAATAGCATAAAGTATATAGTAATTTTTTTTGGGGGGGAGGAGAGGAGAAGGAAAGATTCTGGAAAACCAGTGTGATATCATCACTATGAAGTCCATAGCAGGTTTGGAGAGGGGATGTTGTAAAAGTTGGGTAGGTGAATTCTTCCTAACCTATAATCTGGTAGCTTCCTATTTTAATTATTTCTGCTAAATTGTGTGAACTTTGTATTTATGTCACTCATAAATAAATCAGCATTCTTTAAATTTGCTACCCTGTCAAAGAATCTGAACAATTTTCAGATAAAGAAATTGAAACCATTTCTAGTCATAAGAAAAAATGCTCTAAATCACTATTGATCAGAGAAAGGCAAATTAAGACAACTCTGAGATACCACTACACACCTGTCAGATTGGCTAAGATGGCAGGAAAAGATAATGACGAATGTTGGAGGGGATGTGGGAAAACTGGGACACTGATACATTGTTGTTGGTAGAACTGTGAACGAATCCAGCCATTCTGGAGAGCAATTTGGAACTATGCTCAAAAAGTTATCAAACTGTGCATACCCTTTGACCCAGCAGTGTTTCTACTGGGCTTATATCTCAAAGAGATCTTAAAGGAAGGAAAAGGACCCACATGTGCAAAAATGTTTGTGGCAGCCCTTTTTGTAGTGGCTAGAAACTGGAAACTGAATGGATACCCATCAATTGGAGAATGGCTGAATAAATTATGGTATATGAATGTTATGGAATATTATTGTTCTATAAGAAATGATCAGCAGGATGATTTCAGAGAGGCCTGGAGAGACTTGTGTGAACTGATGCTAAGTGAAATGAGATCATTATACATGGCAACAACAAGACTATATGATAATCAATTCTGATGGACGTGGATCTTTTCAACAGTGAGGTGATTCAGGCCAGTTCCAATGGTCTTGTCATAGAGAGAGCCATCTACACCCAGAGAGAGGACTGTGGGGACTGAGTGGGGATCAAAACATAGTATTTTCACTTTTTATTATTTGCTTTCATTTTGTTTTCTTTCTCATTTTTTCCCTTTTTTTTAATCTGGTTTTTCTTGTGCAGCATAATTGTGGAAATATGTATAAAAGAATTGCGCATGTTTAACTTATATTGGATTACTTGCCATCTAAGGAAAGTGTAATGCCAGAGAAACTGAGGCAAGACAGAGATTCGTTTTTAATATTTTAATAGTGGAGAATTTGGGCTAGCTGGTCAGACAGGACTCGTTTCCAAAAGATGTCTGACCCCCTAGCAATTAAGGCACAGACTTTTTATGTGTTTTTTTAGCTATACAGGATATATAGCCTGAGTAAGGCAGATAAGGAGGGAACAAGGATTCTGGATGGGGGACAAGCCATAATTCCAGGGAAGGATCATAACTTAGTCCTGACAGGATGGGGGGTCAAAATAAGAAAGTCAACAGGAGACAGTGAATCGGAGGGGCAAATCCCAGCAGGCATTTGAGATAAGCCATTTGGAGTTTTATGACTCTTTGGAATATAAAGTGATCAGAGCTTCTCTCGGTCATGAATGGGGGGTGGCTATAATAATTTTAATCAGGGCATAATAAGTCAGGGAAACTGAGGCATAACGATTCAGGGAAACTGAGGTACAACAAAGGGCATAGGGGAAAAGGAAGGGGAAAAATTTGGAACACAAGGTTTTGCAAGGGTGAGTGTTGAAAATTATCTATTCAAATGTTTTGAAAATAAAAAGTCTTAATAAAAAAAAATCTATTTCCCAGCCAAAAAGAAAGAAAGAAACAAACAAATGACAAGCAGGATGCTTTCAGAAAAACCTAGGAAGATTTACATAAACTGATGCAAAGTGAAATAAGCAGAACCAGGAAAACACATTGTACATAGTAATAGCAATATTGTATGATGACAAACTGTGAATGATAGCTATTTTCAACAATACAATGATCCAAGAAAATTCATGATGATGTGGATATGACGAAAAAATGCTATTCAACTCCAGAGAAAGAACTGGTAGAGTCTAAATTCAGAATAAAGTATGTAAAAATATATATGCATACATAATACATATACATGTATTATGTGTATCTATATCTACATGTAGATACATACTATAATAAAACTATTATTCTTGGGATTTGTGAGGGTTCTGCATTTTCTTTGGCAACATGACTAATATGGAAATGTTTTACATGACTGTACATGTATAATCTATATCAATTTGCTTGCCATCCTGAGGGAGGAAGGGAATAGAGGGAGGGAAAATATTAGAATTCAAAACTTTTTAAAAATATTTAATTTTTTTACATGCAATAGGAAAAATAAAGATAAAAATGCTTTAAAAATGTTAAATGAACCTGTTAGAAAGCATGAATCAAGGAGCCATAGTTAAGATCACATAAGAAGTGGTGGCCACCACATAAAAGAGACATAAGCTTGGAATATGATAAATTTGAAAAGGCAAAAAATCCTTACAAACAAGAATAACCTACTCACAAAAGTGAGTGTAATAATATGGAAGAAAAACAATGAATCTTTAATTGGAAAAAAAAAGATTTCCAAGTATTTCTACAGATTACCAAGAATTCCCAATGAAAAGGGAATGTGTAAAGATGAATTATTTACATGGTAATAGGAGAGAAGTAATAAGTGTTCTCTCAGAACCAAAATACCTTCAGAAATCACAGAATAGGTTTAAGCAAAATTGAGGAAAGAGAAGGAAAGAAATAGTTATTAAGTGCTTGCTATGTATGAAGCACAGTATTAAGTGCATTAGAAGTACTATCTTACTTGATCCTTGCAAAAAACCTGTGAAGTAGGTGCTATTATTTGCTTATTTTACACTTGAAGAAACTAAAGCAGGCAATGTTGAAGTGACTTGCCTGAGTTCACACTATATAATAAGTAATTGAGGTCATATTTGAACTCAGAATTTCCTTACTCCATGTCCAGTGCTCTATTACTACTGAGAATGTTTTTGTTCTGTTGATGGTCTTGAGAGCAGAAGGAAAGTGGATTGTTAGAAGCAAAGATATTGTGAAGCTCAAATGAGATAACTGATTATAAAGCACTTTCAGAACTTTGCAGTAAATGCTACTTTCTCTTATTATTATAATTAGCCTACAATCACAAGGGTTGTGTGATAACTTTATTCCCTGAGCCTTCTACTGCACTCCTGCTGAGCTCAAGAATGTTTATAGAACAACACAGAATGTTCCAGGAAATGTTTAATGTCTAAGCTGGAGAGATGGGGCAATGTATGCACACACACTTTTAAGTTTAATCTCTATTATTAATGCTTTCTTAAATCCAGATCATCAGTAAAACCATAAATCAAGCCTTGGTGTGTAGCAGTTGCTGATTTCTGAAATGTAAAGGCTCACACTGAAAATTTAGCCATGTGTTCTCATAAAAGTTAGATCTGGCTCCAATAAAAATCTGGTTAGAGATTGGAGTGTGAAGGAGCTGGAAGGGGGAGAAATGCATTACCTTACACAATAGGGGGGCATGATATGAACCATGTACAGAATTGTTTTCCCGTGAATCTCATTTTCATCTGAATCATAAAAAAGGAAGATATGATGCATACATAAAACACACATATAGCATGACATGCAAACATGCTAAACTTAACAATAGAATAAGATAAGAACAGAAAAGAAGGGGATTAAACAAAATTGCTGAGGCAGTAGTCATAAGCAAAATAATATCTAATGTCAGAGAATGAAGTACAAAGAGAGAATTAAAAATTAAGAAATAGCAAAATTTTGTGATTGAGGATGGAGTAAAGGAGAAAAAACAGGGGAAAAGAGAAGAAAGAGATCGTGTTGTTAATAGATCACTAATGTAAGGTTAAGCAAACTTTTCTGTCACTGCTTTTTTCTTCATTAAAAATAAGAGGGAGGGAGAAAGAGAGAGAGGGAAAAGTTACAAGAGTAAATGCTCATTCACAACTTCAAACACAAATGGAATGAATTCACCTATAAAAGGAAAATGTACTTGAATATTTGTTGATGATTATCATTTAAATTTTGCATGAGTTGAGCCCACAGGACTGTAATAGAAACTATAGCTGAGTCCAAGATCTTTTTTCTAGGAATCCAATCTCACCATTTGATATTAATTGAGTGATGCTTTTGAAACTGGTTAGGAAAATAGAGATGTTGCATGATCACTGCTCCAAATACCCAGGGTCACGGGGACACAATGTTCTGATGGTTAGTTTTCCTGGGGCCATGTCAGGAACACATTATAGAAAGAGTCAGGAATTTTTTTTTAATTTTTAATCAGGTAGGCACAGCTAGGTGGCACAGTGGATAGAGCACCAGCCCTGAAGTCAGGAGGACCTGAGTTCAAATCTGGTCTCAGATACTTACCACTTCCTAGCTGTGTGACCCTGGGCAAGTCACTTAACCCCAATTGCCTCAGCAAAAAAAAAAAAAAGAAAAGAAAAGAAAAGAAAAGAAAAATTTTAATCAGGTGGTTTTGCTTAGTAGTTTTAAAACCAATATTCTTTTTTTAGGGAGGAGAAGGGAAGAAAAGAATAAGCATTTATTAAGCATTTATTTACTATTTACCAAGTACTATACTAAGTTCTTTACAAATGTTATTTCATTTGGCCCTTACACCAAACCTGTGAGGTGGGTGCTATGACCATCCTCTTTTTACAGTTGAGGAAACAAACAAATAGAACTTAAGTAACTTGGCCAAGATCATATAGCTAATGTCAAGGCCAGAATTGAATTCAGGTCTTTTTATTTTTTTTATTAAAGCTTTTTATTTGTATAACATATGTATGGGTAGTTCCCCAGCATTGATCTTTACAAAGCTCTCCATTACAACTTTTACCCCCAGTCCCCTCCCCTCCCCTAGATGGCAGGAAGTCCACTACATGTTAATAATGTAATAATAGTTGACAAGTTATGCAAGAAAAATCCCATCTACAAGAAAAAAAAGAAAACCAGAGAAAGGCAACACAATGCAAGCAAACATCAATACAGATCATGAAAATGTTACGTTGTGGTCCATATTTCATATCCCTCTCTCTGGGTGTATATGGTTTTCTTCAGTGAACAATTGGAACTGCTTTGAGACAATTCTTTGTTGCAGAGAGCCATGTCCATCAGAATTGATCATCATATAGTCCTGTTATTGCCGTGTATAATGATCTCCTGGTTCTGCTCATTTCACTCAGCATCAGTTCATGCAAGTCTCTCCAGGCCTCTCTGAAATCATCCTGCTGGTCATTTCTTACAGAGCAATAATATCCCATAACATTCATATACCATAATTTATTCAGCCATTCTCCAATTGATGGGCATCCATTCAGTTTCCAGTTTCTAGCCACTACAAAAAGGGCTGCCACAAACATTCTTGCACATGTGGGGCCCTTTCCCTCCTCTAAGATCTCTTTGGGATATAGGCCCAATAGAAACACTTCTGGGTCAAAGGGTATGCACAGTTTGATAACTTTTTGAGCATAGCTCCAAATTGCTCTCCAGAATGGTTGGATCCATTCACAGTTCCACCAACAATGTATCAGTGTCCCAGTTTTCCCACATCCCCTCCAACACTCATCGTTATCTTTTCCTGTCATTTTAGCCAATCTGACAGGTGTGTTAGTGGTACCTCAGAGCTCTCCTAATTTGCATTTCTTTGATCAATAGTGATTTGGAGCAACTTTTCATATGACTAGAGATGGTTTTAATTTCATCATCTGAAAATTGTCTGTTCGTATCCCTTGACCACTTATCTATTGAAGAGTGGCTTAGAATTCAGGTCTTTTTTATTTCAGTCCTGACACTTTATTAAATATATTACCTAATTGCTCTTCTAATTGAAGAAATATAGTTTTCATTCATTTATACAATTAAATAATAGTATAAAACACCATGTAGAAAAGAGGAAATCAGATGGTAGCATGATGTAAAAGAAAGGGCACAAGTCCTGTGCCCTGGTATTGACACTAGCTATGTGACCTTGAAGGCAATGAGGTAGAACAGTGGATAGAGTGCTGGCCCCAGAGTCAATTCCTGAATTCAAATTTGCCTTCGACACAATAAGCTGTATGACTCAGGAAAAATCACTTAATCCTGTTTGCCTTAGTTTCCTTGTCTATAAAAGGAGCCGGAGAAGGAAATGACAAACCATTCCAGCATCTTTGCCAAGAAAACTCAAATGAATTCACAAAGATTTAGAGATTAGTGAAATGACTGAATAAGAACAAAAATGTAACCTTAACCAATTCATACTTTCTTGGTCCTCAGTTTCTATTTTGTAAAATGAAGGGGTTGAATGAAATGATTTCTAAAGTTTCTTCCAACTTTAACGTTTTCTAATTGAAATACTGAGACCTATGTGACTAGCCCCTGTTCTATGCTAAGTATTAGAGGACGTGCAAGAGAAAATGATGACTCTTTTCTCTAGGAGTTTACTCTTTGATAGAGGAGATAAAATTTCTACACATAAAAGCTTTTCAGAATAATACGTCAATAAATAATTAGCCAACATATAATAGCATATTTAGCCAGTGCATAATTAAATCACAAAATGGAGCACAATCTCTAAGTATTAAGGAAGATTGAAGCCTAGAGAAGTCAGAGGAAAAGCAAAGTATTTGGGGAATATTTGATGAAGAGACTGAGACTGAAGCTTATAACCCAAGCCATAACGACATTTTTGTAGCAGGGAAAATAATGTAAAGATCCTGGAAATGTAATGCTGTCCTATAGTGGGGAGAGATACTCCAGAATACCAATTTGAGCCATTGATGGAGGAGTGGTGCCTTACAAGGTAAGGCAGATAGGGGAGGAACTCATTCCAGGATGCTAAATGATAAGTATTGTCATTTAATTAACAATACTTGTCATTATGCTTTCATTTGGTACCCTAGGACAAAACTCCAGTCAGCCCACCTCACTTCAATTCTGTTTGCTTTAGTTCCTTCAACTGTAAAAAGGGCATAATAATAGCACCTGTCTCACAGTTTTGTTGTAAGGGTCAAATGAGATAATAGTTGTAAAGAACTTAGCACAGTACCTGGCTCTTAGTAAGTGCTTAATAAATGCTTATTTCTTTCTTCCCTTATTCACCCCCCAAAAAAGACATTACATTTAAAACTGATGAACAAAACCAATGATTACAAATGAAACCACATTATACTTTCCATATTTTACTACTTGTTAACATTAAAGAAACATTCTGTCCATTAACTGTTGTGCTTGACCTGAATTCTGTTGCCTCTCAGGAGTGACATTATTTATATTATTGTCATCCTTGTGTAGCTTGTTCTTTTGACTGATTCATCACTCTCTGATTGTGCAATCTTCTGTGATTCATTGGTTTCTTCCTAGAATTCCTGCCTTACAGAACAATACTATTTCTTTGCGTCCATAAGCCATAATTTGTTTAATCATTCCCCAATTTATACACATACTTTGTTTCCTGGTTTCTTTCTATTGGGTGTGCTTTCCATCATGTTCCCATTATACACTCCCTGACAAATGTCCCATCATGTTAGCTCTCTTAGATAGGATGTCACTGCTAAACTCAATATGTTTCCTTATCAGCAAAACAAAACAAAACTTAGGATTTGGTCTAAGAAGTATTTTCTTCCAGGTAGAAGTTTCCTATCAGTGATATTTGAAGTAATGCCCCCAAAAGTGCCCTCTCCCTTGGCACCCGATGCCATCAATGTTATGGCCCTTTTGTGAATGTTAATGTGCTTCCAACTTCAATTCCACTAGGAACATTGAAAGTCAATGTCTGGGCCATGTGACTCAGCTGGTGCTAGCTTGGAGCTCTTTCAGAAGCTCCTGCAGGTTTAAAGGAAAATGGCCTTTTCAGAAATGCCAGGATAATTAGAAACAATGGAGCTGTTTTCTCTAATCACTGCAAGGTTCTGGAGACTACCGTATCATTGATTAGGAATCAGCTGTCTCTTTTCAAATACATATTGGTCCAAGCAATTGGCTAGTCTGGCAATGACTGGGAATTCAAACAATTGACTCTTGGAACCAGACTAATTCCAGCTAGACTGAGTGACCCCTCTTCTTGGGTCAGGTTATCCAGATCCCCAATACTGCCCTCAAATTCTCATGTGGTATTATATTCAAATTGGATAGCAATAATCAAAGAAGATGGTTGATGAAATTTGATTAAAAATAATAATAATAGGAGCATCTAGGTGGTGCAGTAGATAGAGCACCAGCCCTGAAGTCAAGAGGACCTGAGTTCAAATTTGGCCTCAGACACTTAACACCTCCTAGATGTGTGACCTTGGGCAAGTCACTTAACCCCAATTATCTCAGCAAAAATAATAATAATAATACTGAGGTTAAATAACAATGCCCAGAAGATACAAATAGTAAATCACCATGTCTACTAGGTATCCAAACTTTAATTTTTTAGAAGAGGTGGCTTCTAAGCTGAACCTTAAAGGGAATGAGAAATTTCAAGAAGTAAATAGAATGAATATTCCAGGTACAGGGGGAAGGGAGGGAGAGGGGAGGAGAATGTGATGTGCAAAGGCATGTAGGTGGAGAAGAAATAAGATATATAGAGAACAGTAAGTCTATCAGTATGGTTGAAACCAAGAGTTTAAGAAAGAGAAAAATGTGTGTTCAGTCAAATTAGTTGGAGCCATGTTAGAAAAGGCTCAATATGCCAGAAGAGGAGTTAACAATACAATGAGATAGAAAGGGAAGAAATTGCCATGCTTGTTGGATAAATGAAAGGACTATCATCTAAAGGGGTCAAGAGATTGACTAATGGCAAAGTTGCATTTAGAATAATAGAATTCTGAAGCTCGAAGAAACCACAGAGGTCAATCTTATCTGAAGTACAAATTTCCTCTACAATATCCATGATAGGATTCAGTACCTGGTGAGATAGCCCTTCAGACTTAAAATGGATCTAATTATTAAGAAAATGTTCCTTATTATTGGTTCAAATCCGTCTCCTTATAATTTCTAACTATTATCTCTGGTTAGGCCCTGTGTGGTCACAGTAAATAACTCTAACTCTCTCTTCTTCAAATATTTGAAATATAATATATTTCCTCTGATCCTTTTCTTCCTCAGGTTAAGTATTATCAGTAGCTTCAAAGCATTCTCAGAGAAAATGATTATATGTGCCTTCACCCTTCCAGTCATACTTTTCTGGACACTAAATAATGTCCATTTCTCCCTTAAAATGCAGTGTCCAGAATAGAATAGTCCTCAGGTGATCCAGGCAGTACCAGCTACAGTGACAGTCACCCAGGTCTGCTGGGAAATTAACATTGCCTCTGGGGAGTGGGTGATATAAAGACCAAACATTTCTAAAATTTAATCTGCATCATTAACACTTTTTTTTATAACTTTCTTAAATATAACCAAGTACCAAAATAATAAACCGAGCCCTGACTTGTTGCTCTATGCTGATTTCTGAAATTTCAGTGCTCACAGTGAAAATTTAACAATCAGCTCTTAAAGAGCCAGTTTGATGGCTTTAGCTGACACCCACACACCCTTGCCACCTCACCTGTTCTGGATGCCATGCTTCTATTAATGAAGCATTTGAGACAGCCACATCACATTGTTGATTCCCACTAAATTTTTATTCATTTAATCATTTTCAGTCATAAAGATGGTTCCCCTATTAATTGCTATCTAGATACATATTTTCCATCCTTTACTTGCGTGATTCTTTAAAATCATGCTAGAATATTTTTTGTTGTTATTTAGTTGTTTTTCAGTTGTCTGCCTCTCTAACCCCCTTTGGGGTTCTCTTGCCAAAGAAAACTGGAATGGTTTGCCATTTCCTTCTCTAACTCATTTTACAAATGAGGAAACTGAGGTAAAAAGGGTTAGACGATATGTCAAGAGTCATACAGCTACATACTAAATGTTGGAAGAGGAGTCTTTCTGATTTCAGACTGGATACTCAATCCACCTGCCACCTAGCCACCTCTAGAACATTTATTCCTGTCCAATTTCACCTTCTCTTGACCAGTTGTTCCAGACAGTTGAGAACTCTCTGAACCTCAGTTGAGTCTCTAGAGTGTGAATTCTCTCTCCTAGTTTGTACCGCCTACCAATATGAGAGGAATTCTAAAGACAAAGCCCTAAGTAACGTCATACATGGCCTTGTAGACTGACTTAGATCATTAATCAAAATCCTCTGGGTGTGCTTATTCAAGTGGTCATGAGTTCTGTAGCATCATCCAGTCCATCTTTCTCTCTCTCTCTCTGTTTTCTAAAAGCAGATGAGGGGGTTTGTGGGTGGGAGGGACTTTGCAAAATACCTGACTGACATCTAGATAGATTACATCTCTAGACTTTTCTTGATGTAGTGCCTTTCTCAAAAAATAAAATGAGGTTTTTCTGGCATAGTTGAAGCTGATTTCTAGTCCATTGCCAAGGATTCCCAAGCCACTGGCTCAATAATATGTGCCTTCATTTTGCCTGTGACCATAGGAGACTTAAAATCTACTTTCTTCCCTTTTTAGGAACTGAGATGCTTGCCCTTCCCTCAATCATCCTTCAAAAGCCAAGGCCAGTGATTCCAGGATCTAGCCTAACAAGGCTCCAAACTTGAAATTCTATGAATATTCCATTAGAATGATGGCAAGAGGGAGCAGGGGACACAGGTCCTCAGGTTATTTTCCATCCTCATTAATGTATTTCAGAAAGTGCAGACCCCTTCGGCATTTGAAAGGGCAGAAGCCCATTTCTCCCAGAAATTCCCCCAGGAATTAAGGACTGCCAGATAATGAGACTCACTTTAAAGGAGAGACTAAAAGCAGGGGGTGTAAGCACTCTGAAACCTAGACAAAGAATTATTTATTTCAGTTCTCGAGCTCCAGGACTAGGGAAAGTGGAGAACTAAATGACTGAAATGAGCCTGATTCCTCAGGCTGACACCATTAAAGAGGATCAGGAGGTACAAACTGCATGTTAACCACCCCTCTGAGGGATGTGAAACTGAGAATTTATTCTCCTTTCTTGTGGTATTCACATTTGAATAGGCATTAGGAACTGAAAGAGGCCAAATTGCCAGCAAAGGGAGAGGAAGCAAATGTACAACCCAGAGCCAGCTACTTGCTAGATGCTAAAATCCTTCAGGCAACAAAAGTCACTGGACCAGTCAAGCACTTGATTAATTGGTCCAACACCTTGACAATTCTCTTGCTAGGGAAGGCCTGGAAATGGCAAGAGTCCTCAGCATGGGACTGTTTCTGAGAACTCTAGGCTCTCAGCTTGCAGTGTGGGAAGCTCGCTGCTGGAGGTAGTCTGTGAAAAGAGACTGGGGAGGCTAGGAGAGAATTCAGACACTTTTGAGCCCCTCTAAATAACTTCTTTTCAATCTTTTACCCCTAAAGACTACAAGAGATACCTTGAAAAGAAAATACAATCTTCTTGATTGACAAGTCATAAACACCTTTGCATAAAAATGGAGAGCTGAATGTCAAGATCTCTACAGGAAGTTTCTTGGTCTGCTCCAATGTATTTCCTGTCAAGGCCAGTCTCTTAAAGATGAGTGTTTAGAAAACCCTGGATAATTCTCCCTTTTCCCCTGCCTTCCTGGCCTTCTCTCCCCTCTCAGATTTTCAGGCCTTGCAAGCAACAGCTACCTTCATTAAACTGAGACCTGGAGGATAATAAATCTTGTGGACTATTAGGAGACAACATATGTGAAAGGATAATAAACTGGCTAAAAAAAAACAAAAACAAAAACAAAACAATTAGAACTTTGCTCAGGAAGCAAAAAAACCAAAAATGATCAGAATAAAATTGCAGAGACCCAAGCTAAGGGACTGACTATGTAGTATATGGGATATAGGAAAGGTGACCACTAGGAACTGGACTTGTTAGGAAAAAATTCATGGAGAAAGTTAAATCTGACTTTAGCTCTTCAGAGGATCTAGCTCTCTATTGCCAACATCAGATGGCTCTGGAGGGAGAGTGGGGCAGGTGACCCTGCCCAGCCCTTCCTCACTTAAATCCAATCCACTTGCAAGTCATGACATCACCTCCCTGATGTCAGGCTCCTATTGGAGAATTAAGGGCAAACGAAGAGCCTTGCCTCCTCTGGGGAACAAACATCCACCCATTAGTCCTTATTTGCCCAGCCCAGAAAGGATATTGAAAGTCAGAGCTATAATCATGCTGCAGGTTCTGTTTTGTGGACCTGTCTAATTTATTGATTCTACCACATGATTGCCAGTGTTGCAGTAGCAGCAAGCAGGCTTTCTGGAGGAGAGACTGAATCCATTCCCAAGCTCCCCAACTTCCCTCAGGAGTGATGGCTTCCACACCATATTACAGCTTCCCCTCTCCCCCCAAAAAAGCCCCTTGACTTAGCTATTACTGCTTAGGGCTGTGAAGTGAGATAGAATAAGCAGGCACAGAGAATAAGAACCAATACACAGTTTTCCCAAGTTGCTAATTGAGTATATCGTTGGTGTCAAATTGAAATACACATGGAGCCACTGAGCAGCATGTAAGACTCCCTGAAGGCTATATATTGATTTAGAAAAGCACATATTAACATTAAAAATGTTCTATTGCATTTTTATTTTTTTAATTTATTTTATTAAATATTTCTGAATTACATCATAATCTTTCTCTGTTACACAATACAGCCAGCCTGCAATTGTCTATACTATCCCACACATGATGTGTTGATCACTATTTCATATCCTAAGGACAGATTATTAAGAGATCTGATTTGCTCCTTCATTTTTGGTGTTTTAATTCAATGATTCCTGTACTAGAAGTGTAACAACTGTATCTGACTCTTTGTGAGACTATTTTGGTCGATGCAAAGAACTGAAAATGGGAGCTGAGACTCTGTGGTTCTGATATTTAATAGTTAGGTGATCTTAAGAAAGTCTCTCATCTTTATGAACATCAATTTTCTCATCTGGAGAATTAGTGCTGTGTCTATTGAACAAGACTAAAGAGAATCAGGGCTTAGTTCTGGGTTAGCTGAATTACCTATCAGTCAGCAGCTTATGATTAAAATTAGTTTCTAGTCAAATCAGTCTCTAGAATTAATATTTTTGCATTAGTTGTCCCTCATATCTCTAAGATTTTCCTAAAATTAATTTCTATCAGTCAGTCAACAAACATTTTTTAGACTCTTGATATGTGTCAGAAACTGCTAAATGCTGGGGATATAAATTCCTAAAATTCCATTTTATTTTGTATGTGTCTTAAATGTTCCAGTTTATGTATGAGAGGTCTCTTTCATTAGAATGTGAAGTCCTTGAGGGCACAGGACTCAGAACAAAGCAAGTGGTAAAAAAAAATGGTTTTTGACTGACTACTGGCTGGCTCAGTATATCAGCTAGATCAGAGTATTAGTGTCAGCTAATACTTACCAAACTGAAATCTGTTTTCTCTTTGTTCCTTTCTTTCAAATTTCAATTCCACTTAATGAACATTTTAAAGCACCTACTATGCGACACACAAGTACTCGGCTAAGTAAACAGGATACAAAGAGAAAGGCAAAACAGCTTGTGACTTCAGAAAAGCTTACATTCTTCTGGGGGAACACAACAAAAACACTGATAAGTATGTTACAGGATAATTTGGTGAAGGAGAGAGCACTGGCAACTACAAGCTCAGGGAAAAGGATGAGAATTGAGAACTGAGGGTTTCTTAAAGCTGAGATGAGGAGAGAATACATTCCAGTAGGAGAACAGGGCTCTGAAGATATACAGAAAAAAGGGATGTTGAGTTCAGGAAAACAGTCACTCAGTGTCACCAAATAAGCCTGAAGGGATATGTAAGAACCAGGATATGGGTCATCTTGGCCTAGGGTCAATAGGAAGATGTCCAAGCTATGGAGCAGAGGAGAGATAGGGCCTTAGGAACTTAAAATCTCAACCATATGTTCAAAATCTACTCCCTGTGCCTTCCTGCTCACCTTGGACCCTTGTTCATTGTCTCCTGACATTTCTTCCTGTGCCCTTGCCTGACCTGACCTTTTGAATGCTAAATCTAGTCTACTGATGTGAACCCTGAAGTTTTCCTTTGCCTTCCAATTGGTGGACACTAATACTAATCTTGCTTTGCTTTTAGTATTCCTGGTTCCTACAGGTCAGTCAGTCAATAATCATTTATTAGACTCTTGATATGTGTCAGAAACTGTTAAATGCTGGGGACAGAAAGAAGGGCAAAAGCAAGGTTCTGCTCTCATGGAGCTTACATTCTATGAGGGGGAACGACATGCAAAAAAAATGTATATAGAAGATGAGTCCAAATGGAGAGTAATTTTAAAGAGTATTCACTAGAGGTGAGGAGTATATGGAGAAGGTGTAGTGTGAGCAGTCTTGAAGAAAACCAGGGAAGTTGCACCCTCTATTTATATACTCCAGTCCCTTGGTCATCATCTGTATCCTCTATTTAGCTCAAATCAAACCAATGGGTTTGGTCTATTGAATGCTGATTGTTCTAGTCTATTGGGTGGTGCTTTAAGGCTTGAAAAAGAATGGGGAAAATATGCTCATAATAGCAATGCTACTCTTCATAAACAGAATTAATCTTTCTTAATCTGAACAAGTTGGTCAGTGGACTCTAAATGGATAATCTAGTTTGCTGTGATGTGATTATTTTGAAATTCAATACCATAGGATTTTGAGGTTAAAGGGAAATCAATGATTATAGGATAGTAAGTTTAGAGTTGGAAGGAACCTTAGAGGGTTAGTCCAATTCTCTCTGTTTACAGATGAGAAACAGAAACCTTATAGATTTTATATGATTGTTTAAGTTGTATATACTTTATCTTTTGAGCTAAATCATAAATTCTTTATTGAAAATGGATTGTGTCCTTATCTTTTTAAATCTACCACAAATATTTAAAACAAAATTATCATATTAAATTCAGGAATAAATTGGGAGTCAGTGCCCTTTTGCAGTTGTAGAGAAATGGATGAACATTCAACTCAATTCAAAGTATTTGCAAGGTATCTACAGTGTGCTGGGGTCATGGATTCAGCACAGTGAGGTGACAGAGGATTCTAAAATTGCATTAAAAATATAGTCCTGACTTTCAAAGAGCTTCCTTAGATAGAGAGATAGGATATAGAAATATAGATAATAGAATCACAGATTGAGAGCTGGAAGGAATTGTAGAGGTCATCTAATTATAGTGTTACCATCATTTTATAAATGAAGACCAGGAAGCTCAGATAGGTTGTGACTGACCCAAGGTGATATAAGTTCCAAGTGGCAGAACCAAGGTCAAATCAAAATCATCTTTCTCTAAGAGGTCTACCATTTCCACGGTGCCATGCTGCTTTATGTTGAATTATTAGAGACTGAGTAGAATTTAAGTATCAGAATAATATAGTCTACAAGTGCTTTGAGGAGGCCTCTAGGTGGCTCAATAGATAGAGCACTGGACCTGGAGTCAAGAAAACCTGAGTTCAAATCTGGCCTCAGACACTTATTAGCTTTGTGACCCTGGCTAAGTCACTTAACCACAATTACCTCTAACCTGTAACTGTTTGTCTTAATCTACTATGAGAAAGGCACATTTTTCTCTTATATTTAATAATTAATTATTGTATTAGGAGCAAGGTTTTCCCCCTTTTTTACTTCCTCATAAGAAACTAACCATGGTGGGAAATCTCTCTTAGAGAGGCCAATATTTCATCATACAATAAAAGAAATTATAAATTTGGGCTAATGGATATATTCCTGTTCATTGCATTTACTCAAGTCTGGGGAAAAGTTGAAACTTCCTATTGTCAAGATAGCTGATATGGAAATTGATATCATTTTGATCAAGATTTGAGTAATCTAAATCACATACTCCAAAGACCTTCATTTTAATATATCCAAAGCCTCCTATTGTGTTAACTAATCTGACTTGATTTCCACCCCTCAAAAACATTTACTTTTCAAAGGGCATGTGACTCCACTCCTAATAGTGGCCAAATGACCATCTTTTTTATTAATAATCTGCTGGTCTTAGTAATAAAATTTTATTATCCAGAAGCTACATATTTTAAAATTTTTAAATTGTCACAGTACTGAAAAAGAAAATGGAAAATCACCCCGGTATCTTTGCAAAAAAATTCTACAGACAGAATGAGCCACAAAGTTATGAAGACTCAGAAATGACTGAATAACAACAGCACGTGCTTTGAGAAGTTAGTATGTATTCTCATCATGCTTTTAGAAGGAGATTTAATTCTAAACCTCTACTCCAAAAAGAGTCCTAATTTTTGTATCCAAATTAGTGTGCTGCTTAGAAGTTCTGACTTACTGGTCCATACCCTCACAAGTTCTGCTAAATAGTGGGTGATCCTAACTCAGATATTCAAGGCAAATTCCATCACTCTTTTGGATGGCCTCACTATCAGAGTTCATTTTGACTTTTCATTCTTCCTTACCATCTTTATCCTCATATCTAACCAACTGTAAGCCATTTAGATTCCACATCCATAAAATCTCTCACCTATCTCCTCATTTCTGTTTATTGGGTCTCCTTCAAGCCCTTCTCCCCTTCTTCACTGGACCTTTCCCTCCTAAATACTTTGGCAGTTTCTAATCTCTCATCTCTTTGTTCCATGGAACATTTCACTGCTCAAAAAACTTTAGCAAATCCCTATTGTTTCTAAGAATAAGTAAATTCTCTTCAGCCTGGCATTTAAGACCCACCACAATCTGGTGCCCACTTCCCTTCCTGGACTTATTTCATTTTATGTCCCATTATGTTAAAGTCAAACGAGACTATTAATTAATTGTCAAAATAGACATTCCACCTTCCAGCTCATTGCATTCATATTGGTCTTCTTCCTACCTGGAAAACATTCTATCACCTTTTCCAACTGGCAGAATCCATATTATCCTTCAAGACTCACATCAGATGTGACTTCCTTTGTGAAGCAGAAGTTGTCCAGAGAAAAGAACCCAGGCTTTAGAATCAGAGAAGCTGATCTTTGCTACTGACAATCTACTTGTGTGACCTGGGACTTAGCCTTTCTGTGCCTTATTTGAGAATTTTCAAACTCTAGTTATGGGTTGGTAGTTGAAACCAGATTAAAATGTTAAAATAAAAATACAATACAACATATTATATGTTAAAGTTAATTTGTGGATTTCTAAGTCAATATATTTCCTACAGGGATTCTTCTTATTTGAGATTAACACTAATGCCTTAGCTGCTTACCCATAAAATGAGGCAGGGTGACTAAATCTAAGGTCTCTCCTGGCTTTATTGTGATCCTGTGTTTTTTCTCCTACATATCACAAAAGAAAGCATAAGATTCCCACAAAAATTCCCCTTGTTATGCTTGTTTTATTAATATTTTGTTTTTATGTTCTATTATTTTGGAATGTATTCTGCCTTCTCTCCAATGTGTCTTGCTTTGTAACAATTTTTTTAAAAGAGAAAAAGAAGCAAGACATTTCAGCAAAACCAACTAACTTCAACTAGATCTGACAGCACATCCAGTACTGCACACTCCTAGCTCTTCACCTCTACAAAGAAGAAGAGGTAGAGTTTTCCAACTCTCTTTTGGAGCCAAGTTTGGTCATTAAATAATATTTGTTTTATTTTGTTGTTCTTTCCATTTCCATTTTTTTTATTAAAGCTTTTTATTTGTATAACATATGTATGGGTAGTTCCCCAGCATTGATCTTTACAAAGCTCTCCATTACAACTTTTACCCCCAGTCCCCTCCCCTCCCCTAGATGGCAAGAAGTCCACTACATATAAATAATGTAATAATAGTTGACAAATTGTGCAAGAAAAATCCCATCTACAAGAAAAAAAGAAAACCAGAGAAAGGCAACACAATGCAAGCAAACATCAATACAGATCATGAAAATGTTACGTTGTGGTCCATATTTCATATCCCTCTCTCTGGGTGTATATGGTTTTCTTCAGGGAACAATTGGAACTGGTTTGAGACATTTCTTTGTTGCAGAGAGCCATGGACCTCAGAATTGATCGTCATATAGTATTGTTGTTGCCGTGTATAATGATCTCCTGGTTCTGCTCGTTTCACTCAGCATCAGTTCATGCAAGTCTCTCCAGGCCTCTCTGAAATCGTCCTGCTGGTCGTTTCTTATGAGCAATAATATTCCATAACATTCATATACCATAATTTATTCAGCCACTCTCCAATTGATGGGCATCCATTCAGTTTCCAGTTTCTAGCCACTACAAAAAGGGCTGCCACAAACATTCTTGCACATGTGGGGCCCTTTCCCTCCTCTAAGATCTCTTTGGGATATAGGCCCAATAGAAACACTTCTGGGTCAAAGGGTATGCACAGTTTGATAACTTTTTGAGCATAGCTCCAAATTGCTCTGCAGAATGGTTGGATCCATTCACAGTTCCACCAACAATGTATTAGTGTCCCAGTTTTCCCACATCCCCTCCAACATTCATCGTTACCTTTTCCTGTCATTTTAGTCAATCTGACAGGTGTGTAGTGGTACCTCAGAGTTGTCCTAATTTGCATTTCTCTGATCAATAGTGATTTGGAGCAACTTTTCATATGACTAGAGATGGTTTTAATTTCATCATCTGAAAATTGTCTGTTCATATCCCTTGACCACTTATCTATTGAAGAGTGGCTTGAATTCTTATATATATGAGACAATTCTCTATATATTTTAGAAATGAGGCCTTTATCAGAACCATTAAATGTAAAGATCATTTTCCAGTTTGATGCTTCCCTCCTAATCTTGTCTGCATTAGTTTTATTTGTACAGAAACTTTTTAACTTAATATAATCAAAATTATCCATCTGGTGTTCAATTAGGAGGTCCAGATCTTCTTTGGACATAAATTTATTCCATCTCCACAGGTCTGAGAGGTAAACTATATTACATTCCTCTAACTTGCTTACAAAGTCCCTCTTTATATCTAGATCATGAACCCATTTAGATCTTATCTTGGTATGTGGTGTTAGGTATGGGTCAAACCCTAATTTCTTCCACACTAGTTTCCAATTTTCCCAGCAGTTTTTGCCGAATAGTGAGTACTTATCCCAAAAGCTGGGGTCTTTGGGTTTATCAAACACTTAATTGTTAAGGTTATTGCCTAGATTGTCCTGATAACCTATCCTGTGCCACTGATCGACTGCTCTATTTCTTAGCCAGTACCAAATGGTTTTGATGACCGCTGCTTTATAATATAGTTTTAGATCTGGTACAGCAAGGCCACCTTCAGCTGCCTTTTTTTTTTTTTTCATTAATCCCCTTGAAATCCTTGACCTTTTTTTCTTCCAAATGAACTTTGCTACTATTTTTTCTACATCTGTAAAATAATTTCTTGGGAGTTTGATTGGTATGGCACTAAATAAGTAGATTAGTTTGGGTAGTATTGTCATTTTTATTATGTTCGCTCTGCCTACCCATGAGCACTTAATGTTTTTCCAATTGATTAGGTCTGATTTTATTTGTGTGGAAAGTGTTTTGTAGTTTAGTTCATATAGTTCCTGACTTTTCCTTGGCAGATAGATTCCCAAATATTTTATCCTATCATCTGTTATTTGGAATGGGATTTCTTTTTGTATCTCTTGCTGCTGAACTTTGTTGGTAATATATAAAAATGCTGATGACTTATGTGGATTAATTTTGAATCCTGCCACTTTGCTAAAGTTGTGAATTGTTTCTAGTAGTTTTTTAGTTGAGTTTCTAGGGTTCTCTAAGTATACCATCATGTCATCTGCAAAGAGTGATAATTTGGTTTCTTCATTACCTACTCTGATTCCTTTTATCTCTTTTTCTTCTCTTATTGCTAAAGCTAACATTTCTAATACAATATTAAATAGTAATGGTGACAGTGGGCAGCCTTGTTTCACTCCTGATATTATTGGGAATGGTTTTAGTTTGTCTCCATTACATATGATGCTTGCTGATGGTTTTAAATAGATGCTACTGATCATTTTAAGGAAAAGCCCATTTATTCCTATACTCTCTAGTGTTTTTAATAGGAAAGGGTGTTGGATTTTATCAAATGCTTTTTCTGCATCTATTGAGATAACCATATGGTTTTTGTTAGTTTGGTTATTAATATAATTAATTATGCTGATAGTTTTCCTAATATTGAACCAGCCCCGCATCCCTGGTATAAATCCTACTTGGTCATAGTGTACTATCCTGGGGATGACTTTCTGTAATCTCATTGCTAATATCTTATTTAAATTTTTTGCATCAATATTCATTAGGGAAATTGGTCTATAGTTTTCTTTCTCTGTTTTCACCCTACCTGGTTTAGCTATCAGCATCATATCGGTCTCATAGAAGGAATTTGGCAGTATACCTTCTGTCCCTATTTTCTCAAATAATTAGTATAGTATTGGAATTAATTGTTCTTTGAATGTTTGGTAGAATTCACATGTAAATCAATCTGGCCTTGGAGATTTTTTCTTAGGGAGTTGGTTAATAGCTTGTTCTATTTCTTTTTCTAATATGGGGCTATTTAAATAATTTATATCCTCTTCTGTTAACCTGGGCAATCTATATTTTTGTAGATATTCCTCCATTTCATTTAGATTATCGAATTTATTGGCATAAAGCTGGGCAAAGTAACTCCTAATTATTACTCTAATTTCCTCTTCATTGGAGGAAAGTTCTCCCTTATCATTCTTGAGGCTAACAATTTGATTTTTCTCTTTCCTTTTTCTTATCAAATTAAATAAAGGCTTATCTATTTTGTTGGTTTTTTCGTAGAACCAACTCTTAGTTTTATTTATTAATTCAATAGTTTTCTTATTTTCAATTTTATTAATTTCTCCTTTTATTTTTAGAATTTCCAATTTGGTATTTAATTGAGGGTTTTTAATTTGTTCTTTTTCTAGTTTTTTTAATAATAAGCCCAATTCGTTGATCTTTTCTTTCTCTATTTTATGCAAGTAAGCATCTAGAGATATAAAATTGCCCCTTATAACCTCTTTGGCTGTATCCCACAAATCGTTATTGTCATTCTCCTGGATGAAATTATTGATTGTGTCTATGATTTGCTCTTTCACCCATTCATTCTTCAGGATTAGATTATTTAATTTCCAATTAACTTTTGGTTTATTTTCTCCTGGCCTTATATTGCATGTGATTTTTATTGCATCATGATCTGAAAAAGATGCATTTACTATTTCTGCCTTTCTGCATTTGATTTTGAGGTTTTTATGCCCTAACACATGGTCAATTTTTGTATAGGTTCCATGGACTGCTGAGAAAAAAGTAAACTCCCTACTGTCTCCATTCAACTTTCTTCATAGATCTATCATACCTAACTTTTCTAACAATTGGTTTATCTCCCTAATTTCTTTCTTGTTTATTTTGTGGTTTGATTTATCTAATTCTGAGAGAGCAAGGTTGAGATCCCCCACTAGTATAGTTTGGCTGTCTATTTCTTCTTGCATCTCTCTTAATTTCTCCCCTAGGAATTTGGATGCTATTGCACTTGGTGCATATATATTTAGTATTGATATTGCTACATTATCTATGGTACCCTTTAATAAAATACAGTTTCCTTCCTTATCTCTTTTGATTAGATCTATCTTGGCTTTTACTTGATCTGAGATAAGGATTGCTACCCCTGCTTTTTTTTTGTTCACCTGAAGCATAATAGGTTCTGCTCCAGCCTTTTACCTTCATCCTACATGTGTCACTATGTTTTAGATGTGTTTCTTGTAGACAACATATTGTGGGATTCTGGTTTTTAATCCAATCTGATATCTGCTTCTGCTTTATGGGAGAGTTCATCCCATTCACATTCACAGTTAGAATAACTAATTCTTTATTTCCTGCCATCTTATTTACCCAAGTTATGTTTTCCCCTTTCCTTTCCCCTTTCTCCCTTCCCCCCTCCTCAGTACCTTGCTTTTGATGACCCCTCTCCCAAACAATCCACCACCCTTTAGATCCTCTTCCCCCTTTTTTTAACTCCTTTCCCCTGATTCTTCTATTTTGCCTTCTAATAGTTTGTCCCTTTCTTTTACCTCCTTTCCCTCCCACTTCCCTCTAGCAACAGACAAGTTTCTATGTGAAATCAAGTGTCTGATATACACTTTTAGAGCCCAACCTGATGAGAGTAAGATTTACACAATGCTCATCTCCCTCCCCTCTTTCTCTCAATTATATTAGGTTTTCTTTGCCTCTTCAAGAGATTTTATCTTGTTTTTACCTACTTTTTTTTTAGATCTTATTTTACCACTTTTTCCCTCTTTTCCCCAATATGACAACCTTTCCCCCTCTAGTTTTCTTTTTCATATTATCAAAGTAATATCTAGTTAATTATACCCTCAAACTTTAAGTATCCTCCTAGTAGAAATAAAGTTCTCAAGAGTCCTTTCCTTTTTACCTTTTTATGCTCCTCTTGAGTTCTGTGTTTGAGTGTCGAATTTTTTATTCAGATCTGGTCTTTTCATTAGAAATAGGTGAAATTCACCTATATCATTGAATGACCATCTTTTTCCCTGGAGGATAA
>JAJPUD010000985.1:139697-154903 GCA_023553655.1 Myrmecobius fasciatus | reverse complement strand
CTTTCTTTCTTTCTTTCTTTCTTTCTTTCTTTCTTTCTTTCTTTCTTCTTTTTGCTTTAGCAATTGGGGTTAAGTGACTTGCCCAGGGTGACACAGCTAGGAAGTGTTAAGTATCTGAGATCAGATTTGAATTCAGGTCCTCCTGACTTCAGGGCTGGTGCTCTAGCCACTGCACCACCTAGCTGCCCCCTCTTTGTTTCCTTCTGTCAGTTCAGTAGGGCATCATACGAATGTGGATACCCACCTTTATCCTAAAAAGCCCCAGGTCATAGCAGCTTGCAGGCCCAGTCATCCAACTCCTTTTCTACAGGGGGTACCTTTCCCTCTTGGCTAGTATTCTTGCAAATCATGTCATTGTTCTTCTGATCTTGTACAGTTCTACTCTTACTGGAGCAATAGCTCATCTGTAAAAACTAACAAAAGCAGAACTGCAGGTGTGTCAGGCAGGCTGTGTTCACATATGAAAGATGTCGGGTTCTCCCCTTACATTTGTGCCTGGCAAATTCCACAATATAAAATAACCAATAAATAGGTGATGTATTTCTGTAATTAAATGGCTTAGTCATCAAAGACAATATAGATAAGTAGAAGTGCCAAGTCCAAACTGATTGTCTGGAAATTTGCCACTCAGAAAAAAAAATTAAAAAAAAAAGTCTTGAATGTGCAAGACTTAGCTGTAGATGTAGCTGTAAAGTTTGATTTCCTTTTTTTCATAGAGTTGGCAATGGAGCCTGACTAAAATCAGGAAACGTTTTTTTCCTCTGAAGACCAGAAATGGACTGAGATGAGGATGCCAAAAGCTACTATATGTGGAAAGATATTGAGAAGTCTAATGTATTTTGAGAGAAAAAGAAAGTACAGAATTCTTTGGACCTTAGAATCTCTGATTCAAAACCCCTAAATGCTAAATTGTAATAAAGCTGGTTTTTATTTTTGTTTTTTAAATCAGAAAAAAGAGTCAATATTCTCATTTTGAGAGGATAGAAGTGTAGGGTAAATGTGTATGTTGGAAGAAGAGGATGGAAAAATGAATTATTTTACCACTTTCCCAACTACCCAAGCTAAAAATATAAATCTTCTTTAAATTTTTCCTCTCCTTTATGGATATACAACTTGTAAATTCAATTCTATTCAACAACTTTGATTAAGTTCATATTATGTACAAAACACTTTGGGAAAAAATAAAAAAGACACCATCTCTGTCTTCAAGGGTATTCTGATCTTATAACAAAAGGCATTAAATACATATACAATTTGCTATAATTTAAAACGGAATTGAGATGGTCAAAGCAGAAACCCAAACTGCTATGAGAAATTTGAGGTAGGTATCAGCTGAATCATCAAGTCCTTTTGATTCTTCCTGAAGACTCACAGGCCCATTTCCTCTTTTCTATATCCATTGCCACTATTCCAGTCTGGGCACCATATTTGGACTATCACAATAACTTGCCCATTGGTCTCCCTGGTTTCAGTCTCTCCTAACCACTAATTTATTTTTACAAAAAATATAACCAGTCTGCTCAAAAACATTCTATGGATCCCTATTAGTGGTCAACATGAATCCCAATTCTTTGAATCATCATTTAAAGTTCTCCAGCACTGCATCATAGGATTTAAACCAGCTATAGATCTCTTTAGAGATTATGTATTGCAATAGCCTCTTTTCACAGATTTAACTCTGTCTCTCTCCCATTCTCCTTTTCTTCTCTCTCTCACACACCCACAGATTCACTAGAGAAGGTGCTGTGCTCTATGAGCAAAGCCCAAAGAAGATGAGAAATACTCAGAACTAGAGAATCTACCCCCAAATGTTCATAGGAACTATTTGTGTCCCACCTGTGGCAGAGCATCCCAAGCTCATATTGGTCAGATCAGCCACAGTTGGACACACTGTAACTCAACTCCAACATAGTGATGTCTTTTTTATCTTCTTTGAAAATGAAGAACAACCATAACCATATAGATCACACACACATACACACATATGTATATATATATTTTTTTTCTGGGACAACAAAATTTTGGCATAATTTTCCATACGCTCTCACAACTGACAGTATCAAAGGCCTTAGTCAGATCCAGCAATGTTGCATACAGATCTCTGTTCTGCTCCTGGAACTTCTCCTGGGGTTGTCAGTGAGCAAACACTATTTTGGCTCTCAGGTAGATGACCTTCTTCCAGGTATAGAGCAACCTATTAAGGAGGATGCTGGGAAGAATATTGCCATCAATGACTTGCCTAGAAAATTTCATCAGCATAAAACATCAATTTCATGATGATACGGGTTGCCCAGGTTTGGGACAATGGACAAGGCTCTCATGCTTTCCCATTTACCATTGAGTAAAGCAAGGATGTGTGCTTGCTCTTATGCTTTTTAGCATGATGGGTTTCAACCATGCTATCAAATGCCTTCAATGAGAACAAACAGGGAATCAAGCTCAGCTACTATAATGATGACAAATTCTTCAAATTGCAAAGGCTCCAAGCCAAAACTAAAGCAAAGGGAGTGTTAGTACATGCTTTTTAATTTGCAGCTGATTGTGCACTCAATGCAGCCTCTAAAGCTGAGAGGCAACAAAGTATGAGTTTATTCTCTGCTCCTTGTGCTAACTTCAGCTTAGTAATTAACACCCAAAAAATACAGGTATTCCATCAGCCAGCATCACACCACCCACATGTGGAACCATCAGCTCCAGCAAATGGAGAAAATTTGAATATATACACATACATACATATTCCATACATATGTATATATGTATACATTTCTAATTATACATAATTCATATAATATATAAATTATATATAATTTTAATTCCATATGATGTATATAGTATCTATATATAAAAATTTGCAGGTATGCTATATGCACAATTAAATTTATAGATAATTACATATGTTATATTTTTACATATATTTATATATTTTACACAGGTTATATATTACACAATGTTATTATGTAGAATGTTGTATAATATATTATATAATAAAATATATATTACACATGTAGCATATGTTACATATGTGGTATATAATATAATATATATTGCATATGTAATCATATATGTTAGAAATAATATGATATTTTTTTGGTCATGTCCCACTCTTCATGACCTCAGCAAAGTCTCAGTAAAGATACTAGAGTGATTTGCCATTTCCTTCTCCAACTCATTTTATAAATGAGGAAACTGAAGCAAGTAGGTTGAAGCAACTTGCTCAGGGTCACAATCTAGTAAATGTCTGAGGCCAGATTTCTTCTCAGGAAGATGAGACTTCCTGACACCAGGCCTACATGGCCCCTAACATTTTGTATAAATGTTAGTTGCAGAAGTTGTATGAGATTGAAAAGAATAAACTGAATTTTTTTCAAAATATTACGATTCATTTTTTTTTTTTACAAATGCATGTTGAATGTCTGCTCTTTCTCCTCCCATTATCTTCAGTGAGTTAGTTAGTGAAATCTTTGTCCCACTTCACTGAATTTCATGACTTTATACAAATTTAAGCAAAATATATCCAAAGAGAAATTTAAATGAACTTTCTTCATTTAAAGATGTTAATAGGACTAGAAAAAAAAAAGCTCATTGCTGAGTCAGAGAAGATAACAAATGAGAGCTTGTGAAACCCAACATTAGAGAGGAGTTTGAGTCATAAGTCCAAATTCCTAATAATCACAACCCACATTTGCATAACCCTTTAATACATTACAAAATACTTTTCTCAGAAATGCAAATTAAAATAACTCTGAGGTACCACCTTACACCTGTCAGATTGGCTAAGATGATAAGAAAAGATAATGATAAATGTTGGAGGGGATGTCAGAAAACTGGGACACTAATGCATTGTTGGTGGAGTTGTGAAATGATCCAATCATTCTGGAGAGCAATTTGGAGCTATGCTCAAAAAGTTATTAAACTGTGCATACCCTTTGACCCAGAAGTGCCATTACTGGGTCTGTATCCCAAGGAAATCATAAAGGAGGGGAAAAGACCCACATGTGCAAAAATGTTTATAGTAACTCTTTTTGTGGTAGCAAGGAACTGGGCAAAAATTGGTGAATGGCTAAACAAACTGGTGCATGAAGGTAATGGAATACTATTGTTCTTTAAAAAATGATGAACAAGTTGACTATAAAAAGGCCTAGAAAGATTTACATAAACTAATGCTGGGTGAACCAAGAAGAACCAGGAATACATTGCACACAATAACAGCAAGAATATGTGATGATCAGCTGTGAAAGTTTTGCTTCTTCTCAGCAGTTCAGTGATCCAAAGCAATCTCAATAGACTTTGGACAGAAAATGCCATCTGCATCCAGAAAAAGAACTAAGGAGGCTGAATGTAAGTCAGCACATGCTATGTTCACTTTTTTTTTTTCTCTCTCCTATGGTTTTTCCCTTTTGCTCTGATTTTTCCTTTTCAACATAATTCATAAAGCAATGTATATTAAAAATAAATAAAATTACTACAATAAAAATATTTTTCTCACAATTGCAGAGGGAGCCAGGAAGTGTAAATATTATTTTCTTGCTTGTACAGATTAGAAAACTGAAACTTGTTCTGACGAGATGACATGGTGTCCAGGAACAGGATTAAGTAAAAGATTTGCATTTTGGGTCCCTTCTAACTCCAAAACCCAGTATGCTCTCCTCTTTGTTCCAGTCCCTAAACTAATTTGCAATAATAACAGATATTATAGCAGATTAAAAAGGATAGCTGAAGGGTAGCTATGTAGTACAGGGGACAGAGTACCAATCCTGGAGTCAGAAGGACAATTATTTCTTCCTCTCTCTCTTATCTCCTCCTTCTCAAAGACAACAAGCAATCTAATATAGGTTTTATGTGTAAAATCATTTTAACATTTCCATATGAGTCATAAATCTGGCTGATTCTTATGTCAGCATTATAGGCAATGTGTAGACAAAATAGATGATCCCTTAATGTTGTCACATCAGGAAACTTCCTATACCAAAGTACACTTTTCACTGGTTAGCATGAAACTAGAAATTGTAAAATTGGAGATCAAATTTCTGAGTTTAAAGTATTGTTAGACCCAAGAGTACACACTTATCAAAGTGTTTATCATTCTGGGATGGATGAGAGTTGTGGGTTATTAATGTTTTATTATGAATTAGCTCTTCTCCCCTTCCCTGCCCATACCGCTTTCTTCTTTTGGGAGAGGTGATGAGACAAAATTATTGCTTTTTTCATGTTTTTCCACTGATTCTGGTATCTTCTACATATGGGATCTTAGAGAAATCACCTTCTGAGTCTGAATTTTCTCCTCTGTGAAATGGAGATTTTACAGATTGTTTGATTGCTGAGGACCAGCCTGCCTATGTAAGGAGAGGCTCATTACGAGTTAGTTTGTGGCTTGATAATCTTTCTTTGACCATGACAATCTATGAAACAAATTAAAAATAAAATAAGGAAAATAATGCCTCAACTATCTGACTTATAGAATTTTGAGGAAAGAGCTTTTAAAACTGTAAAATGTTTTATAAATGTACACTCTTATTATTATCATCATGTAACATTTCAAAGTAATAAACAAGCCCAGGAGTTGGCAGGCTGGCCCTTGTGACTAAGGGTTGAATTTAGATGGGCTCATCTCCTAGGAGATTTCTTTAACATTTTGCTTGGTGATTAAGTTCACCATTTTTTCTGACCATTCTTAGGGTGTGGGAGACCTGGTTCCAGTCAGGAAGTATATTTGAAACCAGCCTTTCTTCTTTTCTCTTCACTCTGACACATCCATTTTAGTACAGAAAATTCTAATTCTATGAGGATGTGGCCTTGAGCCATGAAGGAATTCAGTGTTCAAGGAGATACCATCTTTGCTTCTTTTGCTGTATATGTATGGGCTGAATGATTGGCTGGCAAACTGATCATAATTAATTATCAAGTTGTGTTGCTGAACTGAGTCTCAGGTGCTATCGTTTGTCACCCTTCAACAAAGTCCTGCTCTAGTGCTGGCTGTGATGAGGATGGGACCCTTGGCCTTCTAAAGTTAGGATAGCAAAGGAAAGGAAATAGTAATACCTGCCATCTCAGGCAGCTTTTTCAGTTTGGTCTCAGAATGCATTTTCTTTTTCTCCATGTTTGCCACTATTTATACATAAAAATTATTACTGGAAATGTGATTTTTGCCACCTGGATTACTACAATGTGTTACCCTATACAAGTTGTTTTAGCTTCTCTGAACCTTAGACTCCTTATGTGAAATATGAAAGTGTTGGATTAAATGATCCTTGAGGTTTCTTGCAGCTTTAAAACTATTATCCTGCATAAAGTAAACCCACACAAATCATCAGCATTTATATATGTTACCTACAAAGCCCAGCAGCAAGAGACAGAAAGAGATATCCCATTTAAAATAAGTGTAGACAACATAAAATATTTGGGAGTCTATTTGCCAAGACAAACTCCAGAACTATATGAACACAATTACAAAACACTTCTCACACAAATAAAGTCAGATCTAAACAACTGGAAAAATATCAATTATTCATGGGTAGGCAAAACATAATAATAATGATAATTCCACCTAAATTAATCTGCTTAGTGCTATACCAATTAAATTGCCAAAAATATTTTATAAAGCTAGAAAAATAATAACCACATTCATTTGGAAGAACAAAAAAAAAGGTCAAGAATATCAAGAAAATTAATGGAAAAATGCAAAGAAAGGTGGCCTAGCTGTAACAGATCTAAAACTATGTTATAAAGCAGCAGTTATCAAAACCATTTGGTACTGGCTAAAAAATAGAATAGTGTGATAAAATAGATCAATGGAATAGGTTAAGCACACAATACACAATGGTCAATGATCATAGTAATCTACTGTTTGGTTACTCCAAAGACTCCAGATTCTGGGATAAGAACTCACTATTAGACAAAAATTTCCAGGAAAACTGGAAAAGTGTATGGCAGAAACTAGATAAAGACCAAAATTTCACTTCAAACCAAGATAAGGTCAAAATGGGTTCATGATTTAGACATAAAGAGGTATACTATAAGCAAATAAGAAGAGCAAGGGATAGTTTACCTGTCATATCTGTGGAAAAGGGAGGAATTTATGACCAAACAAAAAATAGAGAACATTATGAAATGCAAAGTAAATAATTTTGATTTCCTTAAATTAAAAAGATTTTGCATAAACAAAACCAATATAGCCAAGATTAGAAGGAAATCAGAAAGCTGGGAAATAATTTTTATAGCCAGTGTTTCTGATAGATTGATTTTTTAAATATATAGAGAATTGACTCAAAAATACAAGTTATTCCCCAATTGATCAATGGTCAAAGAATATGAACAATTTTCAGATGAAGAAATTAGTCATTTATACTCATATAAAAATGCTTTAAATCACTATAGATGAGAAAAATGCAAATTTAAGACAATTCTCAGGACCACTTCACATCTATTTGATTGGTTAAGGTGACAAGATTGTGACACTAATGCATTGTTGGTATAGTTGTAAACTGATTCAGTCATTCTGGAGAACAGTTTGGAACTATGCCCAAAGGGATCATAAAAGAGGGAAAGGGACCCACATGTGCAAAAATGTTTGTAACAGCTCTTTTTGTCATGGCAAGGAATTGGATATTGAATGGATACCCATCAGTAAAAGAATGACTGAATAAGTTATGGCATATGAATGTAATGGAAAATTGTTGCTCTATAAGAAATGACGAACAGACTTATGTCAGAAAAGTTTGGGAAAACATGAACTGACGCTGAGTGAGGTAAGCAGAACCAGGAGAACATTGAGGACCATTCAGCAATGTGGTGATCCAAGCCAATTCTAGTAGACAGGATGGAACATGCCATCTGCATTCAGAGAGATAAGTATGGATGCTAATGTGGATTAAAGCATAATATTTTCACCTTTTTGTTTGATTTTTCTTTCTTGTGTTTTTCTCCCTTATAGTCTGATTCTTCTTATACAACATGAAAAATATGGAAATATGTTTAAAAGTATTATATATGTATAACCTATGTCTGATTACTTGTCTTGGGGAGGAGGGAGGTAAGGGAGGGAGAAAGAAAATATTACAAAAATCAATGCTTAAAACTCTCTTTACTAGTGTTTGGAAATTTATTTTGGAAATTGAATTTGGAACTTTTGGAAATGTATTTGGAAAAATAAAATACTATTAAAAGGGGAAAAAAATACCTATTATCCTAGAATCCTAATAAATCTTTTAGGGCTTTGAGTACAGATCTGAAGGAGGAAGTGAGTCTGTCATATATGGTCCATTCTCATTGAATTCATATGGAGGTTTGGGATGGGAAAAGCAATTTATAGATCTAAAGTGTGGAAGAGGACAACTGGGTGGGACAGTGGATACAATGCCAGGCCTGGAATCAAAAAGATTTCAGTTCAAATCTTGTCTCAGATACTGAGCTGTGTGACTCTAAGGAAGTCATTTAACTCTGCTTCAGTGTCCTCATCTGCAAAATGAGCTAATGAAGGAAATGTCAAACCTCTTCAATATCTTTGCCAAAAAGAGTTGTAAAGAATCAAACAAAACTGGAGATGACTGAACAACAATAAAAACTAAGACATGGAGGTATTGGAATCTGTATGGATGGAGATGCTTCAAGAATTAAAAACCAATTTTTCTTGTGCAGCATGATTAATGTGGAAATAAGTTTAGAAGAATTGCACTTATTTAACCTATATTAGATTACTTGTTGTCTAGGGGAGGATGGAGGGAGGGAAGGAGAGAGAAAAATTTGGAACACAAGGTTTTGCAAGGATGAATGTTGAAAATTATCTTTGCATGTATTTGGGAGAAAAAAAGCTATTATTAAAAAAAAAAAGAATCAAAATCCAAGTATTGTAATACAAAAATGGGTAACTTAGAAGCAGCTTGGAGGACCTTAAAAAGGCATGAAGTTTGATTCTGTCTTAGGAACAATCAGTTCTTAATTTTATATTAGTCTATGATTTTATAGATAAAATCCACAGCTAAGAGAAAGAGAAAATATAAAGAAAATGAATGTAGCTTGTAATAGCCTTAACCTAGAGAAATAAGGCATTGAGAGTGCAATGATGCTGCAGAAGTGCTAGGACTACCTACTGTCAAAAGATTCCCCACTGCCAAAATCTGTCTGCTTCTTTTCTCTTTGGGCCATTTTTACCACGGCCTGTTTTGTGATTGTTCCTTTTATTAAAATGAAACTTCAGGCTTGATTAGTATCTATTTCACACTCTTCCTACCACTAAGTAAGCTGATTCTGTCCCCTCCCCACGTAAAATTACTTATTTATGTCCATAATGTCTGTCTTCAGAGTTTTTAAGAGTGCTAGTTTAAATGCATTTTTTTTGTATAATCAAATAAATGTTTCAAAGTAATTAATCTCTATGGAAGGACAAGAGAATGTTAGTTTCCC
Organism: Myrmecobius fasciatus; assembly: GCA_023553655.1. NCBI lineage: Eukaryota > Metazoa > Chordata > Mammalia > Dasyuromorphia > Myrmecobiidae > Myrmecobius > Myrmecobius fasciatus. The sequence goes on along the minus strand of JAJPUD010000985.1, from coordinate 145,504 downwards.
ACAGCCCCACAATATGTCTGATTCAGCTAAGGAAAGATTTGTACATTTTGCTGCATAATCATAGAAGAAAAATGCAGATTTCCTGAGCTGGTTCAGAAATGTTAGCATAGACAGAATGACAGTGCTCCCTAGTGGCTTATTGAGTTTATGCAGGGACACTATAGGTATAACTGCAGCAATTCGAAATTCTTTTCTGTTTTCTTATAAAGATATATTTGGAGATATACCATTCCTGAACCACTAATGTAATATATGCTTTGAGTTGTATTTTTATTAATGGTGATGGACTTGGCTCATCTGCACTATTATGTGATTTTCCTTGTGACTAATAGCAAGCACTGATTAGAAACAAGAATTAATAATGGTCATGGAAAAAAACAAAAGGAACCAACTAGGTGATCTTCAAGTCCCTGACTTCAACATCATTGATATCATGCTTTAATCAAATTTTTAAAAGTGTCCAATAAATACCAGGGAATCCCAAAAAATATGAAGCATGGTTCTTAAGATTATGGAACTTGAATTATAAGCTCAGTGGAGAGACCAACATAAATCCTGGAAAAGTTAGATAAGAACTTATTTAAATGACAATTCAAGACCAAAATGAAATTGTCCCTAGACAGAATATCACTAAATTTAAAATTAATTGTTTGGGCAATAAATGCTACAAGAATACAGAAGAGAGAAAGATTTCTGTCAGACTGGTGAGGGAAGATCTTATGGAGGAAGAAGCATATGAACTACCCATCCTTGAAAATGGGTAAGATTCCATTGGGTAGAAAGCTGAGAAAGGCATTCCCACAAACCATTCCCCAAGCCTAGAATATGCTCCCTTTTCATCTATGCATTTCAGAATCCTTGTTTTTCTTATTTAATATTTTTATTTTCCCCATTTACATGTAAAACAATTTTTTACATTTGTTTTTTTAAAACTTTGAGTTCCAGATTCTTTCCTTTTTTCCTCCTCTCCATCCCATTGAGAAGGCACATGTGAAGTTATGCATAATTTTCCATTTAAGTCATGCTGCAAAAAAACAAAAACAAAAATATAGATTTGTCCTTGCCCCCCAAAAAACCTCAAGAAAAATAAAAAATTTTTAAAGCATGCTTCAATCTGTATTCTGACATAATCAGTTATTTCTTTGGTTCTGCTATCCATACCCAAATGGACTTTTTCATCAAAAGTCCTTCAGAGTATTCTTAATCCTTGTCTTTCTTCAAGACTTAGTTGAAATGTCATCTCCTTTGTGAAGCTTGTGTGAATTCTCTCCCAAATATTGGTCTTTCAATTCTCAAATAACACCCAAACTTAGCCCTATTCATAATTGCAAACTAGATCAGTGTTTTGGTCTAACACTGTTTAATATTCATGAAAACACAATAATTGAACTTTTTTTTTTCAAACGGACCATTTAGTGAAGGGTTTGTCACTTGAAGTCCATAAACTCCAAATAGCTCTGTGCATAGATTTTTAGGGAAAGAGTAATCATGAACTAGGATAGGGAAAAAATTACAAATCTTTATTTCCACCAACATCTAACTGAAATGTAGCATTTCCTTCAATTGTTTAAAAACATTATCCTCTAAAAATTCAAAGGTTTCACCAGATTCCTAAAGGGGTCCATGACACAAAAAGGATTAAGAAATCCTCATTTATAATGAGTAGACCCTAAGCCCCTTTTGAATATGTCAATCATGATAAGGTAGATAAGGATGAACCTAGGAATGGGTAACATTCCTTTGGAGTAGGGGTTATGCTAGGGTTTTCATCAACCATTCCAGTTGCTGTTATTGTTGCTGCTGCTATTACTGTTGATGATGGTGGTGGTGGAGACAGCTGTGATAATGTTAATTAAGATGATGGTGAAGGCAATTTTTTTCCCTCTCATTCCTCTAGGCAAAGAGATCTAATCTGGCCAGGCTTCCTCAGAAGTGGATTACAGCATGTTTGATTTATTAGTTGCTTAGTTTTACTGAAACATATTATGCATGATGGTGAGTTATTTGAAATAAGGCTGGAAAGACAGGTTGGGGCAAGATTGTGGAAAAACTTAAATACCATTCTAGCGGGGCAGCTAGGTGGCACAGTGGATAGAGCACCAGCCCTAAAGTCAGGAGGACCTGGGTTCAATTCTGGTCTCAGACATTTCCTAGCTGCGTGACCCTGGGCAAGTCACTTAACCCCAATTGCCTTAGCAAAAAGCAAAAAAGAAAAATACCATTCTAGCATTATTATCAATGATTTGGATAAAGGTGAAGCAGCATAGTATGGAGATTAAAAGGTTGACTTTGACTCCAGAAGACTCCTATTTATTCCCTGTGTAATATTGGACAGGGCTGCTCATCCACTTTTGGTATTTATCTGGCACTGTGTGGCTCCAAGAAGCAATAGCAGGTGTAGAAGCCACACTCTGGTAAAAAAAAAAAAAAAATCTCAGTAGGCAGGATAAACTAGGCTGAGGACAACCAAAGCTTCAAACTCTTCACTAAATTGGAAAGATGTCTACTCCAAGTATGGAAGAATGGGTGAATGAGAACAATTTGTTACAATGGTCATCAAGTTAAAAAAACAGGTGCTATGGAGCATGTGGAGCTTGGTCAGACATGGAAGATATCAAGATTATTCACTCCATCCTAAATATCAGCAGTCATCCCTGACTTTGTATAATTCTGACTTTCAAGTCAAGACTTTACCACACGATGCCATTGGTCTTCTTCAAAAAAAGGCAAATTACTTAACTTTTCTGAGTCTTAGTTTCCTCCTCTGTAAAAGGAGGAAGGATTCAACCAGATGGACACAATAGTCCCCTCTAGCTCTAACTCTTGATCCTTGTATTTTTCTATGTGTATACATATTGTCTTTTCCAGTGGTGTAAAAACCACTGAAGGGCAGGGGCTATTTTAATTTTGTCTTTGGAGGATTTAAAAACTGTATCTCCAAAGATATTTACCCTGCACTTAGTAAAGGCTGAACAAGCATTTATTGCATTGAATTGAGCTGTATTGAATTCAAGGAAATGAGAGCAGAGAGACATTAGAGAGATTCTTGTTGGATATATTCTAACCTGGATTTTTTTTCAGGCATGCCTTGAAGTAGGTGACCATTGAAGTCACAACTCTCAAATTCTGTGATTTTTTTAGAACAATATGTACAAATAGTAAACTGGGAGTCCTAAAGATTAGATTCTAATTTTACTCCTCTACTAATAAACTACATGACTTTAAGAAAATCTCACCTTCTCTTGCCCTGTTTATAAAACAGCTAAAGTAAGTGATTTCTAAGCCCCCTTCTAGATCCAAAGTTGAATACTTTTAGAAATGCAGAAAGAATCAAATATAACAAGTAGGCTATAGAGTGTTGGAGATATATCACAACCATTTATAAGAAGAATCATAAAAGACATTTAGAGACAGAGACTTGGGTTTGAGTTTCACCCTGCCATTTATGATCAGTGTTCAGGAAATGATTTAGACTCCTACTTTATTTAGATCCCTGGTTTATGTCCAATTAGTATTATTCGGTTGACTTTGCACAGGAGTTGTGACTGTCAATCTAGTGAATTCATTTGCTTAACCAATGCCTGATGAATAAACGACCAAACCCAGTATGAATGGGAGAGGGGTGTGTGTTACTCAATGGCATAAAAAGTTCCTCAAGCTATTTTTGAATTGTATCTCCACCCTTGTTATCCCTTTGCTAGGGAAATGGCCCTATGGCAATTGGCCAACAGATTCTATGAGTACTTGAATAATAGGTTACCCTGTCTGCAGGAACTGCTTGCAAATTTATTCCCATATATAGTACCCAGTATAAGACCAATGAAAGACCATCAGCTCTGTCCACATTTGGATACACTCTACCAGCTAATCTATCACAAGTATGAGCTGAAGATTCTCCTGAAAGGTCAGGACATGGGTTTATCAGTCAATGAGATGATGAGTTTTACTTTGCCTCTTCTGTGTCATCTGGATAACAGGTATTATAAAACTAAGGCTTTGAAGAAAGGGGACATTCAGATCCAAGGTCCACTTCATTAGATGAGGCCATGGGCCACTAATAAAATGATATTGGAGATGCAGAAAAAGTATTTGACAAAATACAACACCCATCCCTATTAAAAACACTAAAGAGTATAGGAATAAATGGAGTTTTCCTTAAAACGATAAGTAGCATCTATCTGAAACCATCAGCAAGCATTATATATAATGAATATAAACTAAAGAATTACCAATAAAATCAGGGGTGAAACAAGGTTGCCCACTATCACCATTATTAGCCAATATAGTATTAGAAATGTTAGCTTTAGTAATAAGAGAAGAAAAAGAAATTGAAGGAATTAGAGGAAGTAATGAGGAAACAAAATTATCCCTCCTTGCAGATGAGATGATGGTAGAGAATTCTAGAGAATCAATTTAAAAACTACTAGAAACAATTAACAACTTTATCAAAGTAACAGGATATCAAAACTCCACGTAAATAAAATGCTATTGGTGCAGAACTTTGCCTCAGTTTCCTTTTGGACAAGTTTGGACCTCACAAGCATGATCTTGGGACAAATCCTATCACCTTTATGGGTCTCAGCTAAGTCATATCTTACAATAATCATTAACATGTTTACAGCATCCTACAACAAATCTGCTGAATAGGTGATCTTCTTATCCCTATTTTTCCAGTTTAGGAAATGAGGCTGAGAGAATTTAAATAAGTTACACAAGTACTGAGGGCCCACAGAAGGAATAGAAATTAGTGCTTCCTCACTCTAAGATCAGTGTAAAATCAAAGATTTTGACTAGCTAATCTCTGAGATCTCATCCAACTCTACATCCAATTACCCTATGATCCTAACGTGATCCAATCATGTACAATAAGAGTGAGGGATAGATAAGCCTTCCCTAGTTTTGTACTAGCAGTCCTAAACATTAGGAGAACTAGAGAAATACCTGTAAAGTCCTGACTAGTGGAGGATTTAAAGAAAGAGATGGATAAGAAGTTATGAATAGGTTACAATCTTCATAATAAGAAGGGGTACTTATATTAATAAGATCACAGATCAACACAAGTAAGGAAGATTGTTGAAGAAAGTTGTAATAATAAATTGTATTCCTTTTTCACTCTAATTCTCTCCTGACTTATTTAGGTTGAAAACAAGGCCTCTTCTTTTATGACTGCTTTATAATGATAAGCACATTTCTATTCAATATATAAACCCATAGAAGGATTTCCAAATTCTGACACTATGTTGGAGAATTAAGCTGATTAATGATAAGTATATTTCTTACTTTCTGAAAGTATTCTACTTGTTACAGAATTTTTAAACTAGAAAGGGACAATTACATTGTGAAGAAATTTTCCAATTTGCAATACTGCTTCCCTGCAAGATTCTGGCAAAAAGTGATCTTAATGGATTGTAAATATGACTTGATTTACATACCAACGCTTATATCTATGAGGTAAAATGAAATTTGCATTTACTATAATGTGGAGTTTCAACAAATCACATTTAATCATAGGTTGATATAGTTATCTTGTTTATTATCAATTGATTTATGTAGGTTTCAGGTAGATAAGAAAAAGTATTGAAGCCAGTTTATTTGCCATAATGAAACTTTAAATTTTCTTTTTTTCTTTCTTCATTTCTTTTTTTCTTTCTCTTTTTTCTTTCCTTCCTTCCTCTTTCCCTCCATCCCTTCTTTCTTTTTCTTTTTCTCTCTTCCTTCCTTCTTTTTCATTCATTCTTTTTTTCTTCCCCTTTGTTTTTTCTTCCTTCCTTCCTTCCTTCCTTCCTTCCTTCCTTCCTTCCTTCCTT
>JAJPUD010000985.1:109737-137893 GCA_023553655.1 Myrmecobius fasciatus | reverse complement strand
TTCAATCATAAAAACAGTGAGCAGTGCCCAGCCTGGGGATAGCCTTGGAATCCCAGATGCATAATCTGACCTCCTCCTAATCTGACCTCATCTACCACCCAGACAACTTTTTACCAATTTAGCATCTAAGTAGTCTTAATTGCTACAAAAATATTAGTCTCCAGAGTCAAGAACAAGTAGGGCATATCTATACCTTCTAGGAGTACAAGAGTTAATGTTGACCCAAGCAAAGTCCCCTGACAGCCAATGATGCTAGAGATATAAATAAACAGAATAAAATATCAAACAAATAAAGAAAAGCTTTGGACTGAGAGAGTCTCAGAAGAAGAAAATAACTTCATAAATATAAGTAGATCTTTGGAGACAAAAAAATATCCTTAGTAGGGATTGCTTATTCCTTGTATTTGTATCCTCAGCATCTAGTAAAGTGCCTGATAAAGAATCTAGTATAGTTCTTAACATTTTTTGATGAATAAAAAATGAAATTAAAACTCTGGAGGAAAGAATTGGAAATAGAATAAATAGTTTACAAGAGAAATGGTAAACTTTACTCAAGTAATAAATTGCCTTAAAACAAAATTGGACCAAACACCTCTATAGCACATTGATTTTCTCATAGTCCTATGTAGCTCCTAACAATTGGGATCAATCATTCTCTTTCCTAGGTAAACAATTCTCTACTATGAGTCTTGTGGGAGACAAGTGATTTAGAATTTCTATAAAGGCAGACTTTGTTACAATTCAAAAAACATCGAAGTGTTTTCATTTTGATACATTAAAATCTTACTACATATGGTTCCTATTAATTTTGTATCTCACATGACAATTTAATGATAAGGGATTTATCTTGCTCCTCTAAGATCTCCATCACTAGAATCAACTTGGCTATGTCTCCCAGAACTCTGGGAGTATATCTTTCAATTTCCATATAGTTAGAGTTTTGGCAGAGCCCTCCCCCTTTATTTCTCCTGTTGTTCATTGTGCTCTGCAATCAGGTGAAAATATTCAAGTTACTTAATACTACTTCCCACCTCATTGAAAGAAAAGGGATGGGTGAGGGAAGGCAATAAGAAAATATCCAGTATTGTCTTCCACTAGGGAGAGAGAAAAATCAATTCCTATTCTGTATGACATCCAAAAAAAAGAAAGCTTTTATTTTGTACTGCATCAGTGGAAACATAAAATACATAATGAGGGAAGTTGCATTTTATTCTCCTTAAGTCAGATCATCTATCTCTTAAATACTGTGTTTATTCTAGGTGGAACATTTTGTGGAGAACTTTCACAAGCTAAAGGCATTCAGAGCATGATAATTAGAACAGTGAGCATGATAACTTGAAACCACATTATGAAAGAGTTATTTGAGGAAGAGACTTATCAGGGCATGAGAACTGTATTCAAGTGTTCTAAGGTGATTATATGACTTGTTTGGTATAAAGGGGAACAAATAGGAGTAATGGATAGAAATTGAAGACAGTAGATCTAGGTTTGATGAAAGGAAATTGTTCCTTACAATTCAAGCTGATCAAAAGTTGACTTGAACTTATTTGACTTGAACTAATAAGCTAGTTCCTCATTACTGAAGTCTTTAAGCAGAGGCAAGAGACCAAGTACTACATATTGAGAGGGGATTCTTGGTCAGATGTCACTTGGATTGGTGGCTTTAGAAGCTTCTTCTCACTCAAATTCTAGGATTTCATGAAGGATCACTTCTAAGATAGGGTTAGGGAGCCTTTTTTTTCTGTCAAGGACCATTTGGATATTTATAACAACATTCACAGGTCATAGAAAATTATCAACTTGGAACTCAAGCAGTGGGAGGTTGTTGTATCAGACTTTTAGCTTGCATTGTTTATGGTTGCCTTAACAAATGATTTCATGAGTCTTCCTGTGGCCTGGACATTCCCCACCCTTGGTCTCTCCTGTGATGAGTAGGGAAAATTACAACTACACTATTTTCAATCCTTGCAAGATTGTCTACTGAGGCATAAGGGTTGCAATGTGTGCCAATGATCATAATAACAATGAATTATTGTACTAAACTTAATTCTTCAAAAAAAATAATACTAGAAGAAGTCCAGGATTAGGAGTCAGAACACTTGGGTTTATGTCCTGATTCTGAAAGTAATTACCTGGAATGACTTTGGGAAAAATTTTTTTTATATATGTAGACTTCAGATAACGTCCAGGGTTATCCAGCATTTCAATTGTTTGTGAAAGGGACTTTGCAAATCCTAAAAATGTTATAGATATATCAGCTGTTTTATAATTTTGTACTTTATTTGACTAAAAATCCTTGTTGACTGAAGTGGGAAAATTGATTCTCTGTGCATTTAAAGGGTTAAATTCCAAGCTTCTTATGTAGTTCTGGCTTGGAGTGACTGAGATGTTCCTTGTTTATGATCATACAATAGAAGTTCTGTAAAGCACTGCTGAAGAGAGGTAGCAGTCTCCAACAATAATGAAGGCAAAGTGACTTGCCTGGTTATATTTTCCTTGAGAATTATCAGCTGCATGTGGTCATCATTTCACTGTCATATAGAAGGCTTCAGCTGCTACTGTTGAGATAGTATTGGGAAAAAGGACTTGTAATTCTCCATGATGACTAATTGTCTGAATAAAAATATGAAGTGGAAATATCAGCCAGCTAAGGCACTACGAACTGAGATGATCACTGTATTTAACCTTTCCTAAAGCAGTTTTAAACAGGCATTACCACTTTGGGGGCTTTGGGGGGGTGGTGACAGAGGGGGAGCCTATCTGTGAAAAAAAGAAATGACAATTGCTGACAGAGTCACTTTATACCTGAAGGAACAGTGCCAAAATCAATGTCTAATAGGAGGCATGTGTAATGAGATTGCCTTGAAGATTACAGTCACATTCTCCATCTCTAAAAGCTTCTTTGGACAGACTGTAAATTACCCTGACCTTAAGGAAAATTATCACATTGGGGTTTCAGATTTTATGGACATTCCATTTGGATAGCCTGACCCATGTTTAGATAAAATGAACATTCAGACTCAAAACCAATTGGACCAAGGATCATGAATAGTTTGATGATTTAATCAACTTTCCTTATCTTCCCTCCTTCCTCTCTCATCCTTTCTCCTCTCCTCTTCTTTTATTCTTTTCCTTCCTTTGTTCATAGTGAAAGGACATCTATAGACAGCATACTTAGAGTTTGTATTAAAATCCTGTTTCTGAAAAATACTTGCTGTGATATAGGTAGGTAGAAAGATACATAGATATATAGATAAACAGGAATGAAAAAACAGTAACAAATAGAGAACCAATCTGAAAATCAGGAAGACCTAGACTGAAGTTTGATCTCTGACTCTTACTGGCTGTGTGGCCACAGGCAAATCATTTAACCTGTCAGTACCCCTAGCAATTTTACAATACTAAGTGAAAAATGAATTTCTGATTCTGTCTTGATAGAAGGAGTTTCCATGGTAGGAGTTCTCACACTGATGAAATAGATATCTCTGCAGAGACATATACATATACATGCTCATATAAAAAACACTATGGATCCAGAAACAAAGATAACCTTTGGGACTGGATTAATTTTGAAATTATGGCTCTTCTTTCAGTCATTATAATTATATCCCTGATAGCTATGAATGCATTGGAGAATAAGGGGGGGGAAACCCCTTAGTATTGCTGTCAAATACCAAATATGCAAAATACGTAAAGAGAATATTGTTTTCTAGTATACCTGCCAATCAAAACATTTGTTGAGGTGACATTAAGTTTAGGACATTGTTCTGGTAATTCTTAGGGATATAAAGAATTATAAGATACAGAGTCTGGGTTTATAATAGATCTGGGAAGACAAGACATGCATACATGAAATGTAATTAGAAATATGAAACAGTAAATCACAAGTGTAGGTAAGTGGTTCACATCATGAGCATTGGGGCAGTTCAAAGGAGGCAAAAGTCACTTTCAGGAGCTAATCAGGGAAGGTTTCATGGAGTAGGAATATGTAAACTTGAAGCTATTTCTACCTTACATTTGTTATATATCCTTACGTTTGTTCCAAATTGTCTTTTTCCCCCCTGTTTTTGTTTTAATTATATTTATAACCCCAAAGAGGCAGACAGTGAAAGAGGCAGCTCTTCCACTTTCTGGTCAAACTACTTTGGGTCCATTAGGAAGAATGCCCATTCTTATATAGGAGAATTATTAGGGGAATTTATTAATCAAATTGATGAGATGATAGAGGGATGAGCCTTTGTTTGAGGGGCAAAAGGAAATAATAATTAGAACACTGGACTTGAAATTAAGAATCCTAGATGTGAGTTCAAATCCTGCCTCATAGCTTTACTAGCTGTGTCATCATGGGCAAATCCACTTAATCTCTCTTAGCTTTAATTTCCTCAACTATAAAATAGGGATAATAATATCTACTTCACAGGGTTGTTATAAGAATCAAATGAAATTAAAACATTCATAAAGAAATGTATAATAAAGCATGGAGTACTATAAATGCTATTTATCTTGTACATTGATGATGAATTGATTGCCTCAAACTATTGTGGGTTGGAAATGCTCTAAGGTGGCCAATAAAATTCAAGACAGTTGCAGATTTAGTTTTTTTGTTCTTTTTTCAAGACAGTTCCAGAGAATAGCAGCACAGACACAAAATTTAGGTCATCAGCTTTGAATCATGATCATCAATAAACTAGGAAAATCCTGAAGGTGTGAAAAGGAAGAGGAAAAGGGAGAGAAGAGAATAAGCAGACAAGCTCTGAAAAGCTCTGGTCTAATTGAAGGAACAAACCTTCAAAGATCTGTGGATTCAAGGCAAGTCTGGTTCCTATTTGTAATACTTCCCCCAGGGTCCCTGCCTTTTTCAAGCCTACTGGTTCTTTCCAGGCTCAGCCTCTGTGCTGAAATATTTCTCTTGCTCATTCTGCATCCTTTCTGTGAGCCTCTGAAAATATTTAGCCTAGCAATCTAACATGCCTATTAGCCATGGAAAATTTTTACTATAAATGAAAAACTGCAACAATTATGTTTTGTAACCCTCAATTCAAAGCACATGCAATTTTCCTTTAACTTGATAGTGCTGAATAGTCTTTTCAATATCATTCTGTGCCACAGATCACATCCTTTTTAAGTTGAGAGCCAAGCCCCAGCAACACTGTAAGAGTCCTCCCTTCCTAGAATTTAGGTGCTCAGCAATCTCATGTAATCCCTTCAAGGTAAAAGTCTCATCCCTTATTTTGGCATCTCATCCAGGCCTGCCAGCCCACCTTTTATTTTCTTTATCATTTTCATCAAAGCTCACCTGTCTCATCCCCTCTGGGCCAAACTAGAATGATGGAATCACACAATATCAAAGTTGAAAAAACTTTAAAAGACCATTTAGTCCAAATCCTTAATTTTACAGATAAGGCAACTGGGATCCAGAAAGATCAAGTGACTCACCTATGCTTATATAACAAATTAGGGAAAGTATAGTGGCAAAAATCTCCTGGTTTCTAGTTTTGTCCCAGATAAGGGTAATCACATGGAAACTTATCTCAAGAGCCAAATCTTATTCTTTAAATTTCTATGAGGCTTTGATGTTCCAATCTTGCATGATATATATGCTTATACATTTATTTATCATGTATTTGTATGTGAACTATATAACATATAGTGAGATTCACCTATTTCAGTGAAAGAGTAGGAGAAAAATTGATGCTCACCTAAAGGGCATATCTGTCAGAGGCTAAAGATGATAAGACAGATAAGAAAATTTTGAAAAGAGAGAAAGAAAAGGGATGGTAGTAGTGCAAGGTTTATCTTGTGAGAAAAGAACTGTGCAGGGGAGGGGGGGAGGGGGAATTGGAACACAAGGTTTTGCAAGGGCTAATGTTGAAAAATTTATACATACATGTTTTGAAAATAAAAAGCTTTAATTTAAAAAAAAGAACTGTGCAAGTTTTGCCGTCACCTTGCATGGGAGAGATAATACCAAAAATTAGAAAGCTAAAGAGGCATATCATAGTTATGTATGAATAATTAGTGTACTGATATAATTATAATAATCATACATAATATAATAATTAGTGCCATAGTGGGGAAGCTGGTGAGATTTTAAAAAGTCATCTTACTTCTTCTTCAAGTGATAAAGAACAGGGGTCTAAATTCTGGCTTTATGGAAAGCTTATTTATGGAAACATTATAGCAATATAATGACTATCTAGTATCCATGGTACCATATATGGTAGGTGTCACACATGGCACTTTCTATAGGAATATAGCAGGACAGAAGATCTTACTTCAAGGCATAGCACCTCTCCTTGACTTTCCATTATCTCTATTAGTGTATACAGGTTCAATCTCACCTTTATCATAATTCTGATCCATGATAACTGCATGTTGGACCTCCCCACTTTGCTTGACTTGATTCCTTGATGCTTCTGCCTCCTTGTGCCCCTCTTCATTTGATATTCCCATAAGTTTATCTATGGGCAAAAATTGATTACAATGTATTATATTGATATCCCCAATTGTTTTTCTGTGTTATTGAACAGTCTAGAAAATATACTTTTTCAATTACTTGAATTGGTGCAAATTTCCATCTATTAGTTATCTTGTATTTTCCAGTGATGCCAAAATTACTTAGCTGAACTTTACCTTCTAGGTGGAGATATGGGCATCAAACACAAGAATTATTATACTGTTTATCTCTCTCTATGTTAATCTATGCTGGTGCTGGAGCTAGCTGGCAAGTCTTTGTAATTTTCTCTAAGTATTATAACATTGCCATTAATGACCTCTAGATCTCTTCCATATTTGGCATTCTAATTTACAAATAAAAAACCTTCAAGGATTCTTGACTTTGCAGATACAGATATGGGAGAAATTCTATAGCATCATTTCAATTAGAGGTATTATTAAGAAGTACTTGACATTGGCAGAAATTAGGTGTAGATCACCATTTCATACCACACACCAGGATTAGCTCCAAATGAACACATGAATTACATTACAAAATGTTACACCATAAACAAACTGGAGGAATAAAGAAGAAATAACCTTTTAGGTCTATTGATAGAGGAAGAATACATGAATAAACAAAGAATAGAGAGGTTTGCAGAGGAACAAAGGGACAATTTTGATTACAAGAACAATATAGCTAAGATTAGGAAGGAAAAGATTACTTGAAGGTTTTTTTGCAGCAAGTTCCTCTGATAATTATATATACATGAATATAGATGTGTATATATGAACATACATATTTATGCACGCATGTGTCTTCATGCATGTATCTATACATACATATATGTATATAACTGATTCATATTGATAAGAATAAAAGTCATTGTCCAATGGATAAATAGTCAAAAGATATGAATAGGTATTTTCTCAAGAGAAGAAATCCAAGCTATCAACAATCATATATTTTTTAAAAAGTTCCAAATCACTATCATAGAAATGCAAATAAAACAACTATGAGATTCAATTTAACCTCTATCAAATTAGCAAAGTTATCAAAAAGAAAAATGACAAATATGAGAGGGATTGTAGGAAAATAGGCACATGCATGCATTGTTATTAGAGCCATGAATTTTTCCAACTATTCTAGAGATCAGTTTTAATCTATTTATCAAAAGATATTAAACTGTACTTTTTGACCTTCTACCAAACCTATAGGGACCCATACATGCTAAAATATTTATGGTAATTATTTTTGTATTTATAGAGCACTAAAAACTCAGGTGATGTCTATTAATTGGGGCATGGTTGAACAAATTCTGGTATATGAATGTAAGGTAATTTTATTGTGCTATAAGAAAATAATAAAAGTGACAGTTACTCTGAAATCTAGAAAGACTTGTATGAACTGATGTGGAATGAAGTGATAAGAACCTGGAGAACAAAGAATATGAAAACAGCATTGGATACATAAGCAGAATGAGATATTATACTTTTGGATATACACAGAATGATACACATTTTTTGACATGCCCAATGTAGGAATTTGATTTGCTTAATTATGTGTTTTCATTATACAGGTATTGTTTTTCTTTTTGGGGAAAGGGGAAATGGAAGGGAGAAAAAAGAAATACTTGACTGAAAACATTTTAATTAAAAATAAAACTAGACAGAAATCTCACTAATACAAAAATCCACATATCAGACATGTCACATGCTGTCTATGCTGAATTATTTTGCTCTGTCACACATGTCACATGCTGTCTATGCTGAATTATTTTGCTCTGGTCAGATCTGATCTCAGCATAATTTTTTTTTTCCTTCCTTTCCTCCCCATTTCAGTCTCTATCCATTGGCAGTCTGATGCTCTGTGTAAAGGGAATGCAATGATTTTGCTATAGGGATGGGACAAGAATATACAATTCTGACTAGTTCAAATCTTGTTAAATGAAAGCCAAAGATAAGCTGTGTGGTTATGGTATTAATTTCCAGAGCATTAAGGGAGTTGAAAGGAATGCAGGCAAAGCACCTTCTCTGATGAGGGCATGCCATTCTGAGCAATCCTGTGCCAGTGTCTTCTACATCATACAATCTAAAGTTCTTAAGTGAGGCCTTGAGAGTGTTCATGTACCACTTTTCCTGACCACCTTGTGAGTGCTTGCTCTGCGTGAGTTCCCATAAAGTAGTCTTTTTGGCAAGCATGCATTTGACATTCAAACAATGTGGCCAGCCCAGCAGAATTGTGCTTTCTGTAGTAGAGTTTATTGAATGCTTGGCAGTTTAATTCAAGAAAGAACCTCAATGTCTGGTAGATACCAGATCCTGCCAGAGATCCTCAGAATTTTCCTAAGACAGTTCAGATGCAAGTGATTCCCTTTCCTTGCATGGCACTGGTAGACTCCAGGTATCACAGACACACAAAAAATGAAGTTAATACAGCAGCTCTGTAGACCTTCAGTTTGGTAGTCTCTTCTCCCACACTCCTTTGGAGCCCCTCAAACACTGAGCTAAGTCTGGCAATGATTGTGGATATCCCTGGAAAGTATACTGCCAAGGTAAGTGAACTTATCTACAGCATTCAAAACTTTACCATTTGCTGTTCAGAACTAATGGTTCCATATGTTGTTGACAAAAAAAGAACTAAAATAAAATAAAAATAAAGCAAAACCTGATAAGGTACTGAGTCACAAAAGAGCTGAAATAACCCTCAGACTATAGATTCACAAAACGATCTTCTCCAGAGAAGAGAGCTTTAACTCAGTGTCAAACTTAATTGACTTTAACAACTCAGTAAAGCAACAATATCAACAGCAGAGAATATTAGTAGTCCAGTTTAAAAACAACAACAACAACAAAAAAAACCTTACAAACTGCAAGTTATAGCAGAATAGGAGATCAATAGATGGGGTTAGCACATTTACATAAAACATTAGCTTCAAAAGCAGAGAAATAGCTTAACAGCAATATAGCCCTAGTTCTATGAACTGCTATGTTCCCTCTTCAATTAGTAGTTTGGGAATATGAAAGAAAGGATACCTCTATATTTATGAAGGGATTTTCTTTATTTTCTTTTACAATGCTATTCTATTTAAATATCTTTGAGTTAACATATCTTTTGGGTTTGCTTTGGTAAGAAAAAAAATCAAGAATTGCACATAATTAACATATCAGATTACTTTCAGTCTTGGGGAAAGGGGGCATAAGAGAGGGAGAGAAAAAATTGGAACACAAAGTCTTACAAAAATGTTGAAATCTTACTTCAAATGTTGAAAACTATCTTTACTTAAATTTGGAAAAAAAATACTATTGAATTTTTTTTTAAAAAGCATCAGATGGGATCTTATGGACTGTGTTTTGAATAGATGCTGACCCAAAGGTAGCTTGATCCTGAATATAGCTTTTACCCACGTTTTAAGCAGGCCCATGATGCACAAAACATTCCCTTTGAATCTAGAGTATTCATTCCTGGCATTACTAGGACATTACTAGGGAAAGAAATGAAATCCATTCTAGTATCCACTAGTCCCTGCTATCTTAGAATGTTTTATATATCTATATTAGGTTGTAAACTCCATGAAGTCAAACATTTGGTCTTAATCTAGATTTTAGCACAGGGCTCTGAATTCAGAAGGCATTTAAATGGTGAATTGAACTGAACTTACTGTTTCAAGAATAGAGTAAATAGGAGCAGGTAGGTAGTACAATGGATAGAACACCAGCCCTGAAGTCAGGAGGAGGACCTGAGTTCAAATCTGTCCTCAGACACTTAATACTTCCTGGCTGTGTGACCCTGGGCAAGCCACTTAACCCCAACTGCCTCAGCAAAAAAAAAAAAAAAAAAAAAGTAAAGAGAACTAGGTTAAGAAATGGGGTTTCCTAAATTCCCTACGTTCACTTTTTATGCTGCAGCCAAACTGAAAACTTATACTTTAAGGGCTTTTGATGGGTCAACCTTAATCTCCATCATCCCCAGTAAAAAGACTCATGCTGCTGTAATCCCATTTATTGCTTAGCACACTGCTAGGAACTCAGTAGCTACTTAAATGATTGTTGAATTGATTTGAGTTAAAGTAAATAATATTTTGCTTGATTCCCAGGACTTCCTAGAAATACATCATCTAAACCATAAGAATGACAATAATAGTGGGAAATGTAGGTTCTAATGTTGAGGCCAGTGGAGAGTACTTTTTGGTGCAAAAGAACCATAGAGTAAAATCACATTATGTAAACATGGTGTTACCTTGAATTGTTACTCAATGCATTCTCCTCTGTAAGATGAAACCTGAATGTATAAAACAGACAAATTATGGGCTGATCTTTTGTATTACAAAAAGTATTTTCTTTTACAAAAGCATACATTACAAAATCCTTCTACAAACAGATTTAATTCTGAACTTCAGTAGAGAATTTAAATGATTCAATTAGAAATAAATTTGTTTACATGCATGTCTTCCAGTAAAACTGATATTATATAATTCAAGGTATAACTGTAGTTCTGCCCTGACCTTGGTATTGAAATTCTAGCTAAATCCTATTAGTTTCTCCTATAATTATGTAATGCATATACTGATTTGAAGTCCAAATGACATTCCTTACAGTGTAATAACTTTGTGACAGTGAATAATGAAAATATCTGAGATTTTTGAATTGTTATTCTTTTTTAAAAATTTGAAATGGCTTTGGGGACATATAAATCAGATTGGTGATTCTGCTGTAGAATCTAGAACAAGAAAGCAAAATAATGAGTAATGAAATACCTTTCAAATGACTCAAACTAATATTCAAAAATAGTGAATACTTGATTCTTCTTGTTTTCTCCCTAACATAATGAAAACAGATTGAAATCTATTTTAATTAGATGAGTGTATCTTTACCATTTCTGCAGAAAGCTTTTCAGATATACCTAGGGCTAGGTGATGTTATCTAGGAGTCAATAGTCACAATAGCCAATTCACAACAGCCTGAAAGACTGGAAGCCTGAAATTACCTAAACTCACTAGGCAATTGATGCTGTGCCTATGTAGATATGCTCTAAAGACCTCAGGGTATCTCTTTTCCAGAAAACTATAACCTTCCCAATTATTGTACTCCTTTGTTCACAAAGAGTGAGAGGAAAGAGAT
Organism: Myrmecobius fasciatus; assembly: GCA_023553655.1. Classification (NCBI taxonomy): domain Eukaryota; kingdom Metazoa; phylum Chordata; class Mammalia; order Dasyuromorphia; family Myrmecobiidae; genus Myrmecobius; species Myrmecobius fasciatus. Next base: position 126,337 of record JAJPUD010000985.1, on the reverse strand, counting down.
GATAGGAAAATGTTTGGGTTGGGCAATTGTCTTTAAAATGAATCTTTCCAAATATGCTTTGTAGTAGTTTAACTGTTCAATTCAATAAACGTGTATTCAATACCTACTATGTGCAAGGCAACATGCTGGTGGTACTTGGAATAGATACAAATAATACCTTAAATCTAATAGGTGTTGGGAAGGGATAAAGAAGGGAATGTTTAAGAAAGAGACAAGGAGGCAAATAATTATAAAGCAGATGAAAATAAGATATTAGAAGTTATTCATGCAAATGAAACAGATCCTTTTGGGGGTTTTCTTCATTATTTAATGCTTAAGGCTATAGTTTTTTAAAATATCTATTTATTCTGTGCTCTTTGGTAAGCTCAGGCAGCTAGATGGCATAGTACAATACTAGGCTTTGAATCATGTAGACTCATCTTTCTGAACTTTAATCTAGCTTCAGATTTAAACTTATTAGCTATATGACTCTAAACAAATTATTTAACCCTGCTTACCTCAGTTTCCTCATCTATAAAATGAGCTAGAAAAGGAAATGACAAAGCACTCCATTGTTTTTGCCAAGAAAACCCCAAATGGGATCATGAAGAATTGGATGTGGTTGAAAAATAGCTGAACAAAAAACAAGTGTCTTCACTCAATCTTTTTCTTGAACTAAAACCCAAGTTAACGATGATCTGCTCCCTGTCTCATTAGGTGGCCTAACTTATGACATGCCCTCTGCCAGATTTTGTTAAGGTGGGTGTATTGTATCTAAAGATATATGATATAGAATATTCTTGACTTAAAATGAGGAATCTGAGTTCTAGCCTAGATCTAAAATTTGAGACTTGAGAAATCTTCAGCAAGTTATTTCTCTTTTATGGACTTGAGTTTCCTCCTTTGTAAAATAAGGACTAGCACATTCTCTAAGGTTTTTTCTAAGGTCTCATCTTGTGAGCTCACCTGCTTCACATGGGGAGAAGTTCTCCTGAACTAGTGTATCTGACATGTATAGTTTGCATCAACTGTCTATCAGACATGGATCTCTCTCATCTTTTCCCTTTACTTTGCCATTACTGGTTTCAGCTTCTAACCCGTTTGCTTTCTGTTGTAGCTATGATAGACAACTTAATTTCTACTTTATTCCTTCAGATAGCCACTTTTTTCATTTTTATAACTTTATTTTTACTCATTTTATCTTTTCCAGTTACATGTAACAATAGTTTTCAACATTCATCTTTGTAAGATTTTGAGCTCCAAATTTTTCTTTCTCCTCCTTTCTTTCCTTTCTCTCCAAGACAGTAAGGAATCTGATATAAATTATACCTGTATATTCATTTTAAACATATTTCATCTGTCATATTGTGAAAGAAGGATAAGAACAAAAGGGAAAAACCACAAGAAAGAAAAAAACAAAAATCTGCATTCAGACTCCATAGTTGTTTCTCTGGATGTGATCAGCATTTGCCATCACAAGCCTCTTGAAATTGTCTTGGATCATTGCATTGCTGAGAAGAGCTAAATCCAGATATTAATTTTTAAAAGTCTTTCTCAAAGTGGAATTATTCCAATATCATATATCATTGACATGCATATTAGGTGAAGAACTTTTCCTATAAAGAATCATAAATCAATGTGAGAACTGAAATGACAATTAGAGGCTCTCTAGCCCAACCTTCTCATTTTCCACATGAGGAGTCATAGTCCCAGAGAAGTGAAGAAAGTTAACCCAAATCCATTCAGTGCTTTTATTTTAGTATATAAGAAATGGATCAATCTTTTGTAAATGACAACAGTACTTCCAATGGTAGAGCCAAGATGTCAGAGTAGAGGAAATCCTCAGATGAGCTGTCTCAAAATTCCCCTACAAACTTAAAAAAAAATACCTCAAACACATTTCTGGAGCAACAGAGACTACAAGTCAGCATGAGACATTCTTCCAACCCAAGGTATCTTAATAGGTCATAAAGAGAGATCTGTGACATGGAGGTAGAGATGAGCCTCTCAAGGGATAAAAAGATTGAGTACTTGGTCAAAAAGAGATTACAGGGGATTGTGGGCTAGCACAGGATATAAAACCAGATGCTATTTGGCAATTCTATTGCCTATACTGATTTCTGAGTCACAATTCAATGATGGATCAAGAGGGAGTGAGAGCCCTGAGGAGCAGTATTATTTCTGGTGCCAAGTAAGCAGGGACCCCAAGGAACAATCTTGATTGCAATTCAAAGGCACCAGGGACCTTTTCTGGGCAAGAACTAGAGTACAAACCAAAAGAGCAATGATCACACCTTCACACATCAAACCCCCTCGGAAATACCAAAAACTTCAAAATTCCCAGAATTAGCTCTGAAAACAGCAATGCAAAAAAACAAAAGCCTGAAGCTTTGGACTATGTCCCTCCATAACTTCCTACCCTTTACCCTCCTGCCCCTTACTGGGAACAAAGTTCAACTTTAACATAAAGTTCAAAATCAAGAAGGGTGAGGGGTGGGGAGAGAGGCAGAGAAGACTAAATTCAGAAGATAAAAAAGTCAAAACAACTACAAGAAAAGTCTCAAAGGGGAAAAAAAATGTGAATCGGACACAAGCCAAATAAGAATTCCTAGAAGAGCTAAAAAATCACTTTCAAAATCAAATAAGAATAGTAGAGGAAACATAGGTAAAGAAATGAGAGCAAAAGAGAAAAAAATATATAAAATAACAAATAATAGTTTGGTTAAAGAGACATAAGAAATACTGAAAAAAATAATATTTTAAAAGCAGAACTAGTCAAATAGAAAAAGAAGTACAAAACTTTGCTGATGAAAACAACTCCTTAAAAAGCAGAATTGGATGAAAGGAATCTAATGACTGTATAGGACATCAGGAAACAACAAACAAATTCAAAAGAATGAAAAGAAGAAAATGTGAAGTACATCATTGAAAAAACATCTGATCTGGAAAATAGATTGAGTATATATAATTTAAGAATTATTGTACTATCTTAAAACCAAAGAAAGAGACACCATATTTCAAGAAATTATCTATAGGGAAACTGTTCTGATATTTTAGAATGAGAGGGTAAAATTCAAATTGAAAGAGTTTAAAGATCACCACCTGAAAGATATTGCAAAATGAAAACTCCCAGGAATATTTTAGCCAAATCCTAGGGCTACCATATCAAAAAAAAAAAAAAAAAAAAACTTCAAGAAACTAAATAGAAACTATTCAAATACCATGGAACCACAGTCAGGATCACACAAGATTTAGCAACTATCATGTTAAAGGAGTAGACAGCTTGGAATGTGACATTTCAGAAGGTAATTTGTGGTTTTAAAAAAAAGAATATTTAATAAAATAGAGGACTTTGAAGCATTCCTGATGAAATCCCAAATCTGAATAGAAATTTTGACTCTCAAATATAAATTCAAGAAAGCTATTAAAAAAGTAAACATGAAAGAGAAATCATAAGGGATTCAATAAAAGTTAAATTGTTTACATTTGTGTATAGGAAGTTCTTCAAAGAACTTAATCATTTTTAGGATAATTTGAAGGATTATACAAAGAAAGAGAATGTGGGAGTGAGTTGATTATATTGGGGTGATATAAAAATGTATAGGCAAGAAACTTGGGAGACGGGGAAAGGGAAAAGAAGAATAGGGAAAATTATCTCACATAAAAGAGGTGTATGAGGAAAAAAATTTACAGTAAAGTGGAGAGGAGAGTAGGGAACACTTGAATCTCATTCGTATCTAAATTGATTTAAAGATGGAAATAAGTGTGTGCATATATATGTATGTAATATTATATGCTAATATATCATATTATATATTAATATATACTTATTAACATGTATGCATAATAAACACACACACACAATTGGTGATAGACATCTATCTTACCTAACATGGAAGTAGGAGGGGAAAGGGATAGGGAAAAAGGGGGTGATAAAAGGGAGAGCAGATAAAAGAAGGTAGAAGGAAAACAGACAGGAGAGATACAGAAAATAAATAGAAAACAGGATAAAAGGAAATTCAGGTTAGCGATCATAACTATGAATGTAAATTGGATGAATTCGTTCATAAAATGGAAGTGGGTGGCAGAGTGGATTAGAAAACAGAATTCAACAATATGTTGTTTACAAGAAACACACTTGAAACCCAGAGACACCAGTATTAAAATAAGGGGATGGAGCATAAGGGATAGCAATCATAATTTCACATAAAACAAAAGCAAAAACAGACCAAATTTAAAAAGATAAGCAGGAAAACTAGATCTTGCTAAAAAGAAACAGATAATGAAGAAAATAAGCATTGCGAAATATATATGCACCAAAGAGCACAGCTTCCAAATTCCTAAAGGAAAAGTTAAATGAAATACAGGAACAAATAGACAGAAAAATTATATTAGTGGGGACTCAATTTTACCCTCTTAGAACTAGATAAATCTAACCATAAAATAAATAGGAAAGAAGTTAAGGATGTTAAGGATGAAAAGAATCTTAGAAATCTTAGAAAAGTTAGACATGATAGACCTCTGGAGAAAACTCAATTGAAATAGAAAGGAATATACCTTTATCTCAACTATATAATGTAACCTTCACAAAAATTCAATAGAGGGTCATGGAACCATAGGCTAAACATTAATTGGAATGAGCTTGCCTAGGAAAGACTCTGCAGGACCACATGGATTTACCAGTGAATTCTACTAAATGTTTAAGAATCTATCCAAAAATAAAAAAAATTAAATTAAATTTAAAAAACCAATTCCAATACTATATAAATTATTTGAAATTTGACACCTTTATAGTTTTGATACTTAAACTAGGGCAAGAAAAGGCAGAGAAGAAAAAGCATATAACAATTTCCTTAATGAATATTAATGTAAGAATTAAAATAAAAACTGGCAAGAAGATTATAGTACTATATCACAAAGATCAGACACTATGATTAGACAGAATTTATAACAGGAATGCAGAATTGGTTAAATATTAGGAAAACGATAAGCATAATTGACTATATGAGTAACAAAACCCACAAAAATCATATGATTGCATCAACAGATGCAGAAAAAGCTTTTGACAAAATACAATACCCATTCTAGTTTAAAAAAACACTAGAAATTATAGGAATAAATGGTATATTTCTTAAAATAATGAGTATTGTCTATCCAAAGCAAGCATTATCTGTAATGCGGACAAACTTGAAGCTTTAGCAATAAGATTAGGGTTAAAGGAAGGATACCCATTATCACCATTATAACTCAATAGTAATTAGACATGCTAGTTCTAGTAACAAAACAAACAACAACAACAGAATTTGTTGGAATGAAAATAGGCAATGAGGAAACAAAACTTACTCTTTGCAATTAATATACTAAGAGAATCATAGAGAATCAGCTTAAAAACAAGCTGAAACAATTAACAACTTCAGCTAAGTTGCATGATATAAAACAAACCCCCTTAAATCATTAGCATTTTTATATAATACCAACAAAACCCAGCACCAAGAGATAGTCAAATGGGTAGACAATACATAATAATAAATTATTGTAGTAAACTTGTCTTTTATCAATCCAAAGATCCAAGCTTTGGAGATTAAGCTCACCATTTAAAAAATCATGGGGGAAACATTGGAAAAATTCAGCATAGACAAACATTCATATGATATACCAAGATAAGGTCAAAATAGATAAAGAATTTAGACATAAAGGGTGATATATATACATTAAGGAAGCATAAAATAAGAGTTTTTGACCAAGCAAAATGTTGGATCATAGGAAATAAAATGTAAATTTGATATATGTATAATTTTGATTACATGAAATTAAAAAGGAAGGTGGGAGAGAAGGAAGAAAGATAGGAAAAAAGGAAGACAGGAAGGGAAGGTGGGAGAGAGTGAGAAGGAAGGAAGGAGAAAAAGAGGGAGGGAATAAAGGAGTCAGTATCAGATTGCCAATTTTTAATATAATTTGAAATCTGGTACTTCATGGTCACTTTCCGTCACATTTTTTTCATTAATTCCCTTAATATTCTCAATCTTTTGTTCTTTCAGAAGAATAAATCAAAGCTATCAATAGTCACATGAAAAAAGTTCTGTAAGTCACTATTGATTAGAAAATGCAAATTTAAACAATTCTGTGGTACTACCTTATGCCTCTCAGATTGGCTAACATGACAGAAAAGAAAAATAACAAGTACTTGAGGGGATGTGGAAAAATTGGGACAGTAATGCACTATTACTGGAATTATGAACTGATCTAAGAATTCTGTTTTTTTTGTTTTTTCTTTTTTTTTTTGCTTAGGCAATTGGGGTTAAGTGACTTGCCCAGGGTCACACAGCTAGGAAGTGTCTGAGACCAGATTTGAACTCAGGTCCTCCTGACTTCAGGGCTGGTGCTCTAACCACTGAGCCACCTAGCTGCCCTTCTGATCTAAGAATTCTGGAGAACAATTTGGAACTAGTTACAAAAGGCTATAAAGCTGTGCATACTCTTTGATCTAGCACTACTAGCGGCTCCAAAGAGAACAAAGAAAAAGGAAACACACACACACACACATACACACAAGGTAATTTTGTGGTAGCAAAGAATTGTAAATAAAGGGGATACCCATCAATTGGGGAATGGCTGAATAAGCTGTGGTACACAATTGTGAATACTATTGCACCATAAGAAATGACAAGCAGGATGTTACCAGAAATACCTGGGAAGATTTATGTGAACTCATACAAAGTGAAATTAGCAGAATAAGGAGAACATTACACATAGTAATAATACTGTAAGGACGATCAGCCATGAAAGATTTAGCTACTCTGATCAAGATGATCATCAAAGACAATTTCAGAGAAACCATGATGAAAAATGTTATTCACCTTCAGAGTGAACTGATGAATTTTGAATGAAGATTGAAACATACTTTAAAAAAACTTTATTTTTCTTATTTTTCCCAAATATACTTTCTTTTACAACATGACTAATATGGAGATATATTATGCATGACTTTGATATCAAAGTGATTGCTTTCTCAAAAAAAGGAGAGATGGACAAGGAGAGAGAAAATCTGTAACTCAAATTTTTTTTCAAATAAATGTTAAAAAGATTTCCATGTAATTGAGAAATAATGAAATAAAAATATATTTCAAAAAAGAAGTGATAACAGATGGAGAACCTGATTAGCAGTGTGACCATAAGCAAGTCACTTTTTTAAATCTGTTTCCCACTTTTCTTCTCTGAGCTTTCCTTAAAAGAAGACAAACTATCCCCCCACAATCTTATTGTTTCCAGTTGATACAGTGTCCTGGTCACCCAAAAGAATAAAGAGTCTCAGTCATGGACAGTAGGGACATTTCAGAATTGATATATCTCTGAAAACCATAGAAGTCATCATATTCTTCCCCATATTCTGATTGGTGACATGAAAACTTTGCATATGGAGACAAGGCATCCAGAGAAACTAAGTGCTCCTGCATCCTTTATTTATTTATTTTCTGAGGCAACTGGGATTAAGTGACTTGCCCAGGGTCACACAGCTAGGTAATGTTAAGTGTCTGAGACCAGAGTTGAACTCAGGTCCTCCTGACTTCAGGGTTGGTGCTCTATCCACTGCACCACCTACCGGCCCCATGTTATTGTATCCTCATGATATGTCCTGTTGGGGCAAAAGAACCTTCTTTAACTTGTTCAATGCCTAAAGAAGACTCCCTTTTGTCTTGGTTTTGAACTTGAATTGAGAAAGCTGGTGTTAGTGCTGCCTCTGATACCTTGTGTCTTCTTTGTATATGTTTCATAATACTTGTGTTGAATGTGTCTTCCCAATTAGAATTTAAGTTCCTTGAGGACAAGAATTGTTCTGTTTTTGTCATTGTGTCTCCACTGTGCTTAGCACAGCATCTGATAAATAGCAGGTAGGTATTTCATGAATGCATGAAACCATCCTTCTCCATCCCCACTGAATGTAACCTCTCTGTCCTCAACTTCAGCAATATATAAATTTTATCTTGTATTATAATAATTTGTATGCTTTCCCCATTAGGAGATTGTGACCATTTTAGGATCAGGACTAGGTTCTTTCATTTTTGCATCTAGAGAATTTCAGCACTTAGCTCAGAACCTTGGAACTTAGGCATTTACTAAATGTTTGTTAAATTAACAATAACAAAATTGAGCAATTTAAAACTATCCTAAGAAAATTACTAAATTATCTTTTTTTTTCTGGAGATTTTATTCTTAAGCTTTCATCCCAAGGAGTCAAACATTAGAAGTTTTTTAATATGCACCAAAATATTTATAGCACACTTCTTATAGTAGCAAAAAAACTAGAAACAAAATAGATACCCATCATTTTGGGAATGTACAAATTGTGGTGAATGTAATGAAATATTACTATTCCATAAAAAAACTGTAAAAATAGAGAAGCATAAAAATACTGATAAGAATTTATGAAAGGAAAGTAAGCAGAACTTGGAAATAACAAACACAATGACTAATATAAATTTAAAGAATACACCCAAATGTCAAAAGGAACAATGTACAATTATGATGACCAAAGCTGAACCTGAAGAAGAGATATGGGAGTTCATCTCTCTACTTTTATTGGAAGGAAGGAGGAAGGAGAAGGAGAAAATGGGGAAGAAGGAGAAGAGGGCCATAGATACAGAAATGCATACATTATCAGATTTAGTTGATGTGTTTCTTAATTTTGTTATACAATTTTATTTTTTACTTTTTTTTAAAAAAAGTTTATTAATATTTAATTTGGGGTAACAAAAGCACAAAAAGGTCAAAATATTAAAAAAAAAACCCCACAACAACAATAATCATTCCAGCTCAGTTCTCCTGTATGACTTTGAGTAAGTCTTTTTATCTTTCTGAATGTTAGTTTTCTTATCTAATATAATTAGGGTAGATGGACTTGGGATTATAATATAACTTCAACCCTATGATTCTGGAAAAAGTATCAAAATCATTAAGCTTGTCAGCATTTCTTTTTTTATTTTAAAATATCAATATTCCTATTTTTAATGTTTTTTCACCTAATAGCATTTTATTTTTTCCAATTATATGTAAAGATAGTTTTCAACATTCATTTTTGCAAGATTTCAAATTCCAGTCTTTTTCTCCTTCCCTCTTATATTTCTCCTTCTCCAAGACTGCAAACAATTTGATATAAATTATATGTGTACAATCATTTTAAACATATTTCCACATTTGGTCTGACTGATATGGAAATGTGTTTAAAATGCTTGAACATAGTTCTACTTTTTTATTTTTATTTTATTATTTTTTTTAAAATTTTTATTTTATTTGCATAACATATGTGTGGGTAATTCTTCAACAATAACCCTTACATAGCTTTCCGTTACAAATTTTTCCCCCCAACTCCCCACCCCTCCCCTAGATGGCAGGATATCCACTACATGTTAATTATGTTAAAATATTGGCAAATCGAATATATGTATACATATTTCCAAACTTATCATTGGTGTGCAAGAAAAATCTTATCTACACAAACGATATATCAGATAAAGGAAACACAATGTAAGCAAACATCAATCAAGGAGTATGAGAATGTTATGTTGTGGTCCACATTTCACATCCCTCTCTCTGGGTGTATATGGCTTTCTTCAGTGAACAATTGGAGGTGGTTTGAAACATTTCATTGTTGAAGAGAGCCATGTCCATCAGAATTGATCGTCATATAGTACTGTTGTTGCCGTGTATAATGATCTCCTGGTTCTGCTCATTTCACTCAGCATCAGTTCATGTAAGTCTCTCCAGGCCTCTCTGAAATCATCTTGCTGGTCATTTCTTACAGAACAATAATATTCCATAACATTCATATACCATAATTTATTCAGCCATTCTCCAATTGAAGGGCATCTATTCAATTTCCAGTTTCTAGCCACTACAAAAAGGGCTGCCACAAACATTCTTGCACATGTGGGGCCTTTTCCTTCCTTTATGATTTCTTTGGGATATAAGCCCAATAGAAATGCTGCTGGGTCAAAGGGTATGCACAGTTTGATAACTTTTTGAGCATAGCTCCAAATTGTTCTCCAGAATGGCTGTATCCGTTCACAGCTCCACCAACAATGCATCAGTGTCCCAGCCCTCCCACAACCCCTCCAACATTCATCATTAACTTTTCCTGTCATTTTAGCCAATCTGACAGGTGTGAAGTGGTATCTCAGGGTTGTCTTGATTTGCATTTCTCTGATCAATAGTGATTTGGAGCACCTTTTCATATGACTATAAATAGTTTTAATTTCATCCTCTGAAAATTGTCTGTTCATATCCTTTGACCATTTATTGATTGGAGAATGGCTTGAATTTTTATAAATATGAGACAATTCTCTATATATTTTAGAGATGAGACCTTTATCAGAACCCTTAAATGTAAAGATGATTTCCCAATTTATTGCTTCCCTCCTAATCTTGTCTGCATTGATTTTGTTTGTGCAAAACCTTTTTAACTTAATATAGTCAAAGTTATCTATCTGGTTTTCAATTAAAAGTTCCAGTTCTTCTTTGGACATAAATTTATTCCATCTCCACAGGTCTGAGAGGTAAACTATATTATGTTCCTCTAACTTGTTTACAAAATCACTCTTTATATCCAGATCATGAACCCATTTAGATCTTATCTTGGTATGTGGTGTTAGATGTGGGTCAAGCCCTAATTTCTTCCACACTAGTTTCCAGTTTTCCCAGCAGTTTTTGTCAAATAGTGAATACTTATCCCAAAAGCTGGGGTCTTTGGGTTTATCAAAAACCAAATTGCTATAGTTATTGCCTAGTTTGTCTTGTGATTCTATCCTATTCCACTGATCGACTACTCTATTTCTTAGCCAGTACCAAATGGTTTTGATGACCGCTGCTTTATAATATAGTTTTAGATCTGGTACAGCAAGTCCACCATCTTCAGCCTTTTTTTTCATTAATCCCCTTGAAATTCTAGACCTTTTGTTTTTCCAAATGAACTTTGCTACTATTTTTTCTAGGTCTGTAAGATAATTTCTTGGGAGTTTGATTGGTATGGCACTAAATAAGTAAATTAGTTTGGGTAGTATTGTCATTTTTATTATATTCGCTCGTCCTACCCATGAGCATTTTAAGTTTTTCCAATTGACTAGGTCTGATTTGATTTGTGTGGAAAGTGTTTTGTAATTTAGTTCATATAGTTCCTGACTATCCCTTGGCAGATAAATTCCCAAATATTTTATACTATCAACAGTTATTTTGAATGGAATTTCTTTTTACTTTTTTATTTTAAAAGGATGCCTCTCTGGTTTTGGAAACAGAAGAATGTATTGGGAAATAAATTTTATATAGAAATAAAATATATCAATAAAAACATTTAAAAAGAGGTTAAATAAATAAAAACATTGACAATGCTTACACAAAATGAGAAGGTATGGAGAATTTTCAGTCTGTTTGGGCAGAGGGATTACCCACATTGATGGTCACAAATTTGTCTTCACAAAAATATTTAAGCAAAACTATGAGTCTTCTCTAGTGTCTAGCTTTACACATAGATAGAATTAGGTGACTGCCTACTGAGCTTTGATTTCAAGGTCATTCTGTACCTAATAAAATCTTCCCAAATGTCCGGACTGATCTCTAAAAAAAAAATCTCCTTGCTCCTTTACCTTGAAGCTTTGATTTCTATTGAAAGGCCAATACCTCTGAAAAAGGTAACACTTTAACCCATCATTTATCATTTATATGTTAGTGTGAATAAAAGATCTGAACAACAGAGTTTGACAAGAGAGAATAAAAGATCCCATGAAGACTGGTATGGTGACTTATCAAAGGAGAAAAAAAGTCCAGAACAGGGATGCCAGGAGTAACTAAGGAAACTTCTGTTTGACCCATGGTTTTACCTTTGGCCAGCCCTATTCCTCTGACTGTTATATATCATTGTGGTCAAAGAGCCATATCATGTTAGGTGATCTTGTTCTGTATTCCCAAACTATGACACTAAAACCATGTAATATAATCTTAATACAGGCATTTTAAATAGGATCATGATGGTGACTATGAAGAGGACTAGATGATTATGGGCTGAAGTGATAGGGGGGCATCAATACATACACATATCCCTTACACATAGTGAGGGTTAGGCCGTAGCACCCCACGATCTCAAAAATCCATGTAAAATCTTTTGACCCTCCCTTTGTACCTGAGAAGTCTGCATTTTTTTCTTTTTTTATGGGGTGTTTACCATATCTCTTTGTAAAATTTGGATTAAGTATTGTTCTGTCATCTGCTGGCCTTTATGTGTTGATAAAACTCCCCCAAAATTCCCTTTTAATTTCTTATGCCAACTGGTGATGTGTTGAAACTTAGATGGGGAAAGTTGGGATGTGGAAGGGATAACTGTAGTGGAAAGAGAATTGAATTTGTAGTCAGAGGACCTAGATTTGAATATTGGTTCTGTTATTTATTGTCTCTGGCTATCTTTCTGGATCTCAGTTTCCTCATCTGTAGAATTATAGGAAATAGGTGGTAAATTATCCATAAAAAGACAGAAGAGAGTAGGAACAGTACATAAATTAGAATAACTGATTGTTATTTGATGAGTGTTATAAAGGTCTTCTTGTTTAAAAAAAAAAACTCAATACCTGAAATTATACTCATAAATATGACATTCTTTTGGTCCTGGAAAACCTTTCAAGTTTAAAGTATCCTTGTTGAAATGAAAATACTATTGGTATTCCTAACATAATTATTGATAGAACAAAAGTCCTACTCTAAGCTTCTTTATGGTACATAGGTGTCTCTAAGGTCTCAGAAATTATACCAATGAAAACAAATTCTGGCTTCTACCAAATTAGTACCAAGAGCGAGCTCTGATAAGAGGCCCAGTGACAGATTGTTTCTGATCATACAAAAAGACATGTTGGTGGTAAGCTGGTAAGATAAGTATGTTAATCATAAACAAAGGGGAAATTCTATAGCCAACTTCCATTTCTTAAATGATATCAGCATATCTGAAAATAGAGCAGAGGGTATTAAGAATTGCAGTTTTTTATATTATATATAAGCATTAACTGTTAGAATTATACATATATTTGAAATATACTTGACTAATAATCAAAGAATTGACACACTACTTGAGGCACTGAAACACTTCAGTACTAACCTTCTCTTAATAAGTGAAATCAGAAGATATAAGAAACCTGCAATTAAATGGACACAAAATTCATAGGTCCTTTTTTGAGTGTTTAAGGGAGATGTTTTCGTCATGACCTCAAAGGCAACAATAAACATAATTTCATTGTTTTACAGGGTATGAAGAAATCAAATGAATTACTTAAGATCTTTCCAACAAAATCAACAGATACATATACATATATACATATATGCATACATATATATATAATTGGTGACTTTTATAAAGGTAGACACAATGAGGGAAGGAGAAATGAAAACAGATTAAGAAATGAAAGAGGACAAAGGTTTGTAGACTTCTCAGAACTCATGAGTGGCTGTGGATAAATATATACATCCTGAAAGGAAGGGATAAATCTGGAAAGAATAAACAGAATTTCATAAGCTAAGTTCCTGGGTGTAATATTAATAGAATTTTGAGGAGGAAGTCCCTAGGATTTTAAGGCATAGGGAGATGGGGAGACATTGATGGACATAACCTTGACACAGTTAGCTAGAACAAAAAGGTTTCTTTGTTTCAAGAATAACAGAGGTCTTTTCCCTGGTTATAAGGTCCTCTAACTTCATAAATCTCTTCACCCCCAAGGGAGATTTTTGCCTTCTCAGAACTAGAGTATTCTCCATTCTTTTTTGGATGTGTTTTCCACTACTTGAGTGTTGTCTTCTTCGAAAAAAAAAGGAAGACAAGGCAAGTTCTTGAGGCTTTAACTGATTCAGAACCAGAGCTACCAATGTGTACCTTTATTCTACATTTGACAGTTGTATATTTACAAGCTAAATAAGCCCATTGTTTTATAATATCTTTGCTGTTTTGAGTAATTTATATATACTTGATACCTGAAGTTAGGAAGGTTGACAGTGAACATTCATGAGAATATCATAGAATTTTAAGGCCATGAGCATGAGGAATACTAAATAATATTGCAAATAAAACAAATTTGACAGATTTTAATTGGCAGGAAAAATTGTTTATCACTGTGGAAAATCATTCCTATGTTAGCAGTCTGTGTGGTTAGATCATTAATTTGTTAAGAGCAAAATTTTAAATTAACACCAAATTAAGAGAATCAAAATACAATTATAACAGCATCCACTTGATCTATTCAGATGATCTATTAAGTTTAAAATTTGAGAAATGGATAAAGAAAAAGACATTGAAACGAACTACTTTAATCTGCTATAATAGTTATAATAAATATAAAGCAATCATAAATACAAGAGGACTGTAAAAGCCAGCACAAATTTGGTCTCCTTGCCAAGCAGAGAGAGATAGAAGCAAAAGACAATACTGCTTTAGAAGATAAATTCACTTGAATAATGTTATAGAAGAGGTTAGTAGATGGTCATGAGCAGTATAATTTCACAATATGGGGCAGTATAGAGAATACATGCCTATTAAAAAGTTTGATACAAGAACTATCTCAGCTAGATATCTAGACATCCTAAAATATTTATATGTAAAACTTAAAGAGCAATAAACAGACAAAAAAATAAACAGATACTGTCCTTTATGTAACAGATGGCTGTTATGACTGTGGAGCCACCATATTTGGAACTGAATTTTCCAGTATGTGATGTGCTATATGAGAAAGTAGAAAGAGTACCAAAGGAAACCATGAGTGCTTTAGCAATTGAACCAGCCTTTGTACACATATAGTAAATCAATACTGGAGTAATAACCCAATCAACAAGATTGTGTTGTGTCTCCTATATGTCAGATATTGTGTTAGGTGTTGGAGGTAAAAATACAATAATAGTTGATATTTATATAGTTCTTTAAAGTTTGCAAAGTGTTTGACATCTATTAATTCATTTGATCTTTAGCACCTAGGTAAGGTAGATGCTATTATTATAATTTCCATTTTACATTATAAAATACTGATAGAATTTATGTAATTTGGCCAGGGTAGCCCAACTACAAACTACAATTACTATATATAAGGTAGGATTTGAACTCAGTTATTCCCGCCCTCAAGTCTTCCATTCTATATGCTTTGCCACCTATTACTCAAAAAGCTTAAGTTATATTGGAAGAATGTTTATAATCATTTTCAAATTTTGAATTTCAAAATTGTCATGCAATTTTTTTATTAAACCTTTTTATTTGCAAAACATATGTATGGGTAATTTTTCAACATTGACCCTTACAAAGCTTTCTGTTACAAAATTTCCCCCCTAATCCCTACCCCTCCCCTAGATGGCAGGAAGTCTACTACATGTTAATTATGTTAAAATATTTGACAAATCGAATATGTGTATACATATTTTTACAGTTATCTTGCTGTATAAGAAAAGTCGGATCTACAAGAAAAAAAATCTGAGAAGGAAAACATAATGCAAGCAAATATCAATAAAGAGCATGAAAATGCTATGTTGTGGTCCACATTTCATATTCCTCTCTCTGGGTGTATATGACTTTCTTCATCACTGAACAATTGGAACTGGTTTGAAACATCTCACTATTGAAGAGAACCATGTCCATCAGAATTGATCATTGTATAGTCTTGTTGCTGTGAATAATGATCTCCTGGTTCTGCTCATTTCACTCAGCATCAGCTCATGCAAATCTCTCCAGGCTTCTCTGAAATCATCCTGCTGGTCGTTTCTTACAGAACAATAATATTCCATAATATTCATACACCATAGTTTATTCAGCCACTCTCCAATTGATGGGCATCCCTTCAGCTTCCAGTTTCTAGCCACTACAAAAAGGGCTGCCACAAACATTCTTGCACATGTGGGTCCCTTTCCTTCCTTTAAGATCTCTTTAGGATATAAGCCCAATAGAAACACTGCTGGGTCAAAGGGTATGCAGTTTGATAACTTTTTGAGCATAGTTCCAAATTGCTCTCCAGAATGGTTGGATCCGTTCACAGTTTTACCAACAATGTATCAGTGTCCCAGTTTTCCCACATCCCCTCCAACATTAGTCATTATTTTTTCTTGTTATCTTAGCCAATCTGACAAGTGTGTAGTGGTACCTCAGAGTTGTCTTAATTTGCATTTTTCTGATCAATAATTATTTGGAGCACCTTTTCATATGACTAGAAATAGTTTTAATTTCATCAGCTGAAAATTGTCTGTTCATATCCTTTGACCATTTATCGATTGGAGAGTGGCTTGAATTCTTATAACTATAAGAAAATTGTCATGCAATTTTGAAATTAGGCAGCTCAATGGTATAGATTGATGGTCTAGTGATAGAATTGGAGTCAGGAAGAAGAGTTCAAATCTTTTCTCAGGTACTATCTAGTTATGTGACGTAGAACAAGTCATTTAGCTGCTATCTATTTTTTTTCCCTCATTTCTAAAAAAAAAGCTGCTATCTCCTGCATTGTTGTAAGGATAAAATGAAATATTTGTAGATGCTTTACAAAATTCAAAGCAATATGGCATCATTAATAAGAATAGATTAAATAATCAACTGTCCACATATCTAAAAGCAGAAATGCTAAATATTTTT
>JAJPUD010000985.1:75822-106536 GCA_023553655.1 Myrmecobius fasciatus | reverse complement strand
GGCGGGGGGAGGGAAAGGAAAAGCTTGGGAAAAAAAAAGTTTTTTTGCAAAGGTCAATGTTGAAAGGTCACTCATATGTTTTGCAAATAAAAAGCTTTATTAAAAAAAATATTTTATTTTATTCCCAATTACATCTAAAACTATAACATTTTTTTAAAGTTTTGAGTTCCAAATTCTATCTCTCTCTCCCTCAGAGGAGACCTCTCCCTGAAACAGTAAGCACTATGACATAGGTTATATTGTGCAGTTATGTAAAATATTTCCATATTAGTTATTTGGTGAAAGAATTCTGAACACACACACACACAGAGGCAATGAAAGAGAGAGACAGCAGTGAAAAGTAGTATGTTTTAGTGTATTCAGATAATATCAGTTCTTTCTCTGGAGGTAATCGCATCTTTCATTCTGACTCCTTTGGGATTATCTTGGATAATTGAATTGTTGAGAAAAGCCAAGTCATTCACTATTCTAATCATATAATACTGCTGTTACTATGACTATATACAATGTTCTCCTGGTTCTTCATTCAGCATCAGTTCATGTAAGTCTTCCCATCCTGCCTGCCATTTATTATAGCACAGTAATATTCCAATATAATTATTTACTAATTTCTTCAGTCATACCCCAATTAATGAGCATCCCCTCAATTTACAAAAAGAGATGCCATAAATATTTTTGTACAGATAGATCCTTTCCTTTTTTGTTTTGTTTTTAAAAATCTCTTTGGAATATAGACTGTTAATGGTATTGCTGAATCAAAGGATTTGCACAATTTTATATTTATCTTTCAGGCATTGTTCCAATTTGCTTTCCAGAATTGTTGAATGTATTCACAACTCCACCCACAATACAATAGAATCCCAGTTTTCCCACAACTCGTCTGACATTTATCATTTTCCTTTTTTGTCATATTGATTCATCTGATAGGTTTGAGATACCTCAGATATGTTTTAATTTTCATTTTTCTAATATGACAGATCATTTTTTTTCTTATAGGCAAGTTTGATTTCTTCTTCCAAAAACTTCCTGTTCATATCCTTTGGCCATTTGTCAATTGAAGAGTGTCTTGTCTTCTTATAAATTTGATTCAGTTCTTTATATATTTGAGAAATGAGACCTTCATCAGAGAAACTTCCTGCGATCCTCTATTTGTCTTCCTTTCCTATTACCCACCCCATTTTCTTGCTTTCCTTTTAACTTTCAATGCATTGGTTTTGTTTGTGCAAACCCTTTTTAATTTGGCTTAATCAAAATGACCTATTTTATATCCCATAATTCTCTCTTTCTCTTGTTTGGGCATAAATTCTTCTCTTATCCATAAATCTGACCCGTAAAATATTCCATGCTCTCCTAATTTGCTTAAGATCTCACCTTTTATATCTAAATCATATACCTATTTTGAACTCATCTCATTTACATTGTGAAATCTTGAACTATACCTACTTTCTGCCAAACTGCTTCCTAGGTTTTTTTTTTTTTTCCAGCAATGTTTGTCAAATTTTGATCTCTTATTTCAAAATCTTGGATCTTTGGATCAGTCAAACACTAGATTACTTCTAGTATGTATTATGTATTTGCGGCAGCTAGATGGTGCTGTGGAAAGGGTGCTAGCCTTCCTGTCAGGAAGACAGGTGTTGCTGAATTCAAATCTGGCCTTGTCAGACACTTATACTCACTGTGTAACCCTGGGCTAGCCACTCAACCCTATTTGTAAATATCTATCAAATGAACCAAAGAAAGAAATGGTAAACTACTAGGATATCTTTGCCAAGAACATTCCAAAAGGGACCATGAAGAGTCAGACATGACTGAAATGACTAAATAACAATATGTACCTAATCTATTTCACTGATCTACTACTCATTTCTTAGCAAGTACCAGATTGTTTTGATGATTATTGCTTTGTAATACAGTTTGAGATCTGGTCCTGCTAAGCCACTTTCTTTCACATTCTTTTTTATTGATTCCCTTGTCTTAATCTTTTTTTTTTTCCAGATGAACTTTGTTATTTTTTCTAGTTTGATAATTTGTTTTCTGGTAATTTGATTGGCACTAACTAAAATACTTTTGGTAGAGCTAACCTTTTTATTATGTTGGCTAAGCCTATCCATGAGCAATTGATATTTCTCCATTTCTTTAGATATAGCTTTATGTGAAAAATGCTTTGTAATTGTGTTCTTATGGTTCCTGGCTTTATCTTAACAGGTAAACACCAATGTATTTTTTGCAGTATTTGCAAAGTATTATTTGCATTTTTTAAAAATGGAATTCCCCTCCCCCCATTTCTTCCTTTTGGAATTTTTTGGTAATATACAGAAATGCTAAAGATTTGTGTAGATTTATTTTATATCCTGCAATTTTGTTGAATTTTTGAATTATTTCAACTAATATTTTAGTTGATTTTTATGATTTTCTAAGTATACTATCAAATTGTCAGCAAAGAGTGATAGTTTGATTTCCTCATTGCCTAGTCTAATTTCTTCAATTTCTTTTTCTTGTCTATCTCAATAGCTACCATTTCTAGTAGAATATTGAATAATAGGGGTGATAATGGGAATCCTCGCTTCATTCCTGATCTTATTGAGGTGGCTTCTAGGTTATTACAAATAATGCTGATAATTTTAGGTAGATTGTTATTATTCAGTTGATTCATTTGTGTCTGACTCATGATCACATTTAGAGTTTGGTTTGCCATTTCCTTCTCTAACTCACTAAGGCAAACAGAATTAAATGACTTGCCCAGGGTCACACAACCAGTAAGTGTCTGAGGTCAAATTTGAACTCTGGAAGCTGTTTTCCTGACTCCAGATTTGGCAGTCTATCCACAGCACCAAGATGGATATACTTCATATCATTCTAAGGAAAGTTCCATTTATTCCTCTGCTCTCCTTTGTTGTAGCTGTTTCTAATAGGAAAGGGTGCTTTAAATGTTTGATGGAATTCATTTGTTAATCCATCTATTTCTGGGAAATTTTTTCTAGGGAGCACGTTAAAAGCTTGTTTTATATATTTTTTCTAAGATAGGATTATTTAAATATTCCATTTCCTTTTCTCTTAAGCTGGGCAATTTACATAAATATCAATTTCACTTAGATTGCCAGATTGGCATATAATTGGGCAAAATAACTCCTAATAATTGTTTTAATTTCATCTTCATTGGTGTTATAGCCTCCCTTTTACTTTTTGATACTGGCAACTTTTCTTTGAAAAAAAATTAGCTAATGGTTAATCTATTTTATTGCTTTTTAATAAAACCAGCCTTTAGTTTTACTTATAGGTTCAATAGTTTTCTTACTTTCAATTTTATTTATTTCTCCTTTGATCTTTTAAATTTCATGTCCAATTTATTGATCTGATCTTTTATTGCTATAAGCATTTAGAAATAAAAAAAAAATTTCCCTAAGTACAGCTTTGGTTGTATCCCATAAATTTTGGTATGTTTATTTCATTGTTATTCTCTTAAATGAAATATTGTTTCTATCATTTTTTGACTCATTTATTCTTTCATTTCATTTTTTTTTTTTTTTTGCTGAAGCAATTGGGGTTAAGTGACTTGCCCAGGGTCACACAGCTAGGGAATGTTAAGTGTCTGAGACCACATTTGAACTCAGGTCCTCTTGACTTCAGGGCTGGTGCTCTATCCACTGCGCCACCTAGCTGCCCCTGACTCATTTATTCTTGAGAATTAGTTTCCAGTTAATGTTTAATCTATATTCTTATAGCCCTTTATCAAATATAATTTTAATTATATCACAGTATGAAAGGGATGCATTTAATATTTCTGTTTTTCTGCATTTGATTTTGAGGTTTTTATTCTCCAATACATGGTCAAAAGTGCCAAGTACAACTGACAAAAAATTTGTATTCCTTTTTATTTCCATTCAATTTTCTCCTGAGATTTAATCTCACTTTTCTAAGATTATATTCATCTCTTAGTTCTGAGAGGGGAAAGTTGAAAACTCCCAGTTGTATAGTTTTACTGTTTATTTCCTCTTGTAACTAATTTAACTTTTTCCTTTAAGAGCCTGAATATTGCGCCATATGGTATATATGTTTAGTATTGATATTACCTCATTGTCTATGGTAATATTTAGCAAAATATAATTTTCCTGCTTATCTCTTTTTAATTAAATCTATTTTTGCATTTGCTTTATGTGAGATCATAATTACCATTTTTCAACCTCAGATGAAGTCTGATTCTGCTCCTGCCTCTTATTTTTACTGTTTGTGTGCAGTTTTAAGCTTTCATTAAAACTTTTGTGACACACTATATGTACCCACTCATGAGGCATTAGAAATCTAGCCACACAATATGATAACACTGACATGGCATTCTCAGGTGGGGTGTGTTTATATCTAAGCTGATTGTTTCTCAGATGATTCTCAGCAGGAATTTCTGTATAGCTGTCCCAAAATCCAATCTATCTGTATCTTAAGATGAAGTCAACTTCAAAGGCTATTGTGGAATTCATTTAGTTCTCTTAATAGTGTTGGCAACACCCATTCATCCATTTCAAACACTGTGTTTTGTGTATCTGTTAACAGTTTATGCCATAGTTTTGGAATATCCTTATTAGGGCAATGCTAAGCATGTGAAGTCAAGTCAGTGAATTTTGGGTGTCAGCCACATTCAATGTGTATATATGGCAGGAAATAACTATGTAATACTCCTTGTTTTTCTAATCAATGCTCTAGGGGCAAAAGTGGTAGAATCAATCTGGTACCGTACCGTAAATCCTTGTTTTGAACTATCCAATGCAAACTATGAACAGGGTCATTTCTCTGAAACTCTATTTTCTCCTTTGTAAAATGAAGATAGTATTTATAGTTTCTGCATTCCAGAGTCATGAGGAAAATACTTTTTAAAGCTAAAAATTCTGTATAAATGTCATTATTAGAAACAAAACATTTATATATAACAGACACTACAAATACAGTGTAAAAACTACTTTGACATCACCAAATAAAATTAGAATAGTGCAAATTATATATCCCAAAGAGATCTTAAAGGAGGGAAAGAGACCCACATGTGCAAGAATGTTTGTGGCAGCCCTTTTTGTAGTGGCAAGAAACTGGAAACTGAATGGATGCCTATCAATTGGAGAGTGGCTGAATAAATTATTGTATATGAATGTTATGGAATATTATTGTTCTGTAAGAAACAACCAGCAGGATGATTTCAGACAGGTCTGGAAAGACTTCATGAACTGATGTTAAGTGAAATGAGTAGAACCAGATCATCATTATACACGGCAACAAGAAGATTATATGATGATCAATTCTGATGGAAGTGGCTTTCTTCAACAATGAAAAGATTCAAACCAATTCCAATTGTTTAGTGATGAAGAAAGCCATCTACTCCCAGAGGATGGACTGTGGGATCTGAGTGTGGTTCACAACATAGCATTTTCACTCTTTTTGCTTGCATTTTATTTTGATTCTCTTTGCTTTTTACTGGTTTGATTTGATTTTTCTTGTGCGACATAATTGTATAAATATGTATGCATATATTAGATCTAACACATAGTTCTACCATATTTAACATATATTGGATTACTTGCCATTTGGGGAGAGTGTGAGGGAAGTGGGGAAAATTGGAACACAAGGTTTTACAAGGAGTAATGTTGAAGAATTCTTTTCTTCACACATATCCATGCATATGTTTTGAAAAATAAAAAGCTTTAATAAAGAAAAAAAAGAATAGTACAAGTCAGTATGATCTGGGTGATCATCTTTAGGCAATTTTAATGAATTGTAAAGATTGCAGGTCAGAATCCTAAGACTTTCTTTTTAAATCTTAGAACTTGAACATTTGTATTCAGATTGGGTAGTCCACTTAGATCAACTTGAGCAGACAAATTCTTTAGAAGGAAGTGGAATAAGGCAATCTGATGGAAATTATACTGTGCAGTTGCCTTGTCACTCCAGATATTTCACTTTTACATTAAGAAGAAAATCCTTCAATTATTTTAAAGGTAACTGCTATACTCAGAGAGTCAGGCTATTTGTCATTATTATTCATTTATTTATATGCACTTCTGTCATTTATAAGGACACAATTCTTAACCAAACAATAAGCACTCTCAATTGAGGAAATTGCTTACTCACTACCTTTTAATAACTTGCTCTTTGAAATTAAAGGTGATGACTTGGCATTGAGTTGATACTTTCATTGAAGGACTCTGTGTGTATGTGTGTGTTCATTCAAAAGGGATTTATTCTGCATTTACCATGTACAAAGCATCTGGTTCACATTTGGGCCTCCATCTTCCCTCCTCTTATATTAGAGTTTTTCTTGCTCTGAGTCACTGAATCTCAAAACTTAGGGCCTAAGAAGTAGGAGGTGCTTAATTGCCTGATTGAGGTTGGCTATCAGAAAAATGTGAGGTATGAGTGGCCAAGATAGTATATTCATGAAGCATAAATGAAGGAATAGTTTGCTTCTCTTTTATTAGGTATAAAAATTTTCTTGCAATTCCTCACTTGACTGGTGGGACTTGGGTCACAATATTCAGGCCTCAGTGATATTTCTGGTTCAGTGTTTCCCTATACAGTTTCTAAAACGTTCCTATGACTGTGGAGAATTGTGCACAATAGGGTATTGATTGCCTTAGTTCATGAAAATGTGCAGTAGTAACAATTTAAAGGTCTAACAGATATTCAGGAAAATACACATTTTAAATAAGACATAGTTCCTATGATCAAAGATCTTAGTCTAGGTAAGAAGATAGCTATAGGACAAAGTTACATGTGAAGTGCAGGAAGTGTGAATGTTATAGAATGTTGGACTTGGCACCAGAAAGATTTGGTTTCAGATCCTACTTCTGCCACTTGCTAGTTGCTAGTTACTGTATGTATGACATTGGGCAAGTCATTTAATCCTGTGACCCTAGATAAGTCACTTAACTTCTCTGAGCCTTAGGTTTCTCATCTGTGAAATGGGGAGATTGGATTAGATAACTTTTAAACTCCCTTCCATGTATGATCTGATGATCCCCTGCTTTGGGCTTTAGAGGGGAGGGATAGTAGGAAAGAACAGGCATAGTCCCAGTCCATGGTGGAGGGCAAGTTTTTCTATTCAGCTGGAGATTGAGTACATTGTGTAAAAAGGAGAAAATATTAAACTTTAAATTCACTGAAACCTATTGCCATGTTTCCAAAGCCATCAGTTTCTATCCTTCAATCTACGTCATTCCTTTCATTTGCAGCTTAAACTTCACCTCACATAAGATATTCCCTAGAATAAAATGGAGTGAGGTTATAATAATATTGAGACATTCCTTCTTTTCCTGTTTTCCAATCTAATCAGGAATCTAATTACCATACCACCCCCCTCCAATTACAAACAACATAAAAAATACTTTAAGCCATTGAAATAAGACAACAATTTAAGAGCTTAACACAATGTATATGATCAATAAAATGCAATCCATCTTACTAGGCCTTTTACAACCACAGAATTCACTGACACTATGACAAAATAACCAAAATTGACCTCATGATGCAAGTTATGACTAGGTGTTGCATTGTTTAATTATCACCTCTTTTAGCCACTTTGTGCTGAAGTTCAGGGCCTTAGAACCTTAAAAATTTAACAGAGGAGGAATTTAGGATATCAGTATTTTGGCATGAGGACTTGGGAACAAATGATTTTTTTTTACAATTATG
Source organism: Myrmecobius fasciatus (assembly GCA_023553655.1). NCBI lineage: Eukaryota > Metazoa > Chordata > Mammalia > Dasyuromorphia > Myrmecobiidae > Myrmecobius > Myrmecobius fasciatus. Next base: position 98,868 of record JAJPUD010000985.1, on the reverse strand, counting down.
TTTTTATTCTATTTTTTAAAATAATACCTTTTTATTTTTAAAATATATGCAAAGATAGTTTTTAACATTAACCCTCATAAAACCTTGTGTTCCATTTTTTTTCTCCCTCCTTTCCTCGATCCTCTCTCCTAGATAGTAAGCAATCTAATATAGGTTAAATGTATAATTCTTCTATACATATTTCCAATTATCATGTTGCACAAGAAAAATCAGATTAAAAAGGGAAAAAATAACAAAAAAGCAAGCAAACAATAAAAAAGGTGAAAACACTTGTTTTGTGATCCACACTCAGTTCCCACAGTCCTCTCTCTGAGTGTAGATAGCTCTCTTTATCACAAGAACATTGGAACTGATCTGAATCATCTTATTGAATCAAAGAGCCATGTCCATCAGAATTGATCATCATATAATCTTCTTGTTGCTGTATACAATGATCTCCTAGTTCTGCTCACTTCATTTAGCATCATTTCATGTAAGTCTCTCCAGGCCTTTCTGAAATCAGGTTGTTGATTGTTTCTTATAGAACAATAATATTCCATAATGTTCATATACCATAATTTATTCAGCCATTTTCCACTCAATCTCTAGTTCTTTGCCACTACAAAAAGGATTGCTACAAAAATTTTTGCACATACAGGTCCTTTTTTCCTTTTTCAAGATTTCTTTGGCATATAAGCCCAGTACAGACACTACTGGATCAGAAGATATGCATAGCTTGAAAACTCTTTGGACATAGCTTCAAATTGCTCTTCGGAATGGTTGAATCTGTTCACAATTCCACCAACAATGTATCAGTGTCCCTGTTTTCCCACATCCCCTCCAACATTTGTCACTATCATATCATTTCCTGTCATCTTAGCCAATCTGAGAAGTATGTATTGATACTCAGAGTTGTCTTAATATTTCTCTGATCAATAGAAATTTAGAGCATTTTTTCAATGACTAGAAATGGTTTTAATTTCTTCATCTGAAAATTGTCTGTTCATATTCTTTGATCATTTATCAATTGGAGAATGGCTTGTATTCATATAAATTTGAGTCAATTCTCTATATATTTTAGAAATGAGGTCTTTATCAAAACCCTTGGATGTAAATTTCCCTCCCCCCACTTTTCTGCTTCCTTTCTATTCTTGTCTGCATTGGTTTTGTTTGTACAAAAACTTAACTATATAATCGGAATCATCCACTTGGGACAAACATGTTTACATGAAGTATGCAGAACAAATTGAAATCTATCATCTTCAAATAGCCATTGTGTGACTAAATTCAGTTATGCTATGCTTAAGCATGTTTTTAATTCTCTAATTGCACTTTGTGGAAAATCAAAACAATAAACATATGTTGACATAATATTCTTATTAGATTATAGTTACCCTTAATAGCTAATACTTGGTGGTTGTTGTCCTTTGTTCTTGAAGACGACTAAAATGACGTCACTATTAGAATCAAGTTAGTGCCTAACTGTGGCTGATCAGATCCATACAAGATTTGAATGCTCTGCCACAGGTCAGAAATAGTCCCTATGAACATTTGAAGTGAATTCTCTAACTTTGCACATCTTGTTTTCTTCTGAGCTAATTTGCTTCTGCTTTGCTCATAGAGCACAGCACCTCTGATGAGGACATGCCATGCTGAGCAATCCTGTGTCTCTCCTACATCATACAATCAATTCTAAAATTATTGTGAGACCTTGAAAGTGTCCTTGTATTGCTTTTTCTGACCACCTTGTCAGAGCTTACCTTGTGTGAGTTCTCAATAAAATAGTCTTTTTGGCAAGCATACATGTGGCCTTTGAACAATGTGGCCAGCCCAAAAGAGCTGCGGTCTTGCAGTAGAATTTGAATGCTTGAATTTGGCGCTATGCTCAAAAAGTTATCAAACTGTGCATACCCTTTGACCCAGCAGTGTTTCTATTGGGCTTATATCCCAAGAAATCATAAAGGAAGGAAAGGGCCCCACATGTGCAAGAATGTTTGTGGCAGTCCTTTTTGTAGTGGCTAGAAACTGGAAACTGAATGGATGCCCATCAATTGGAGAGTGGCTGAATAAACTATGGTATATGAATATTATGGAATATTATTGTTCTGTAAGAAACGACCAGCAGGACGATTTCAGAGAGGCCTGGAGAGACTTACATGAACTGATGCTGAGTGAAATGAGCAGAACCAGGAGATCATTATATACGGCAACAACAATACTATATGACGATCAGTTCTGATGCACATGGCTCTCTTCAACAATGAAATGTTTCAAACCACTTCCAATTGTTCACTGAAGAAAGCCATATACACCCAGAGAGAGGGATGTGAAATGTGGACCACAACATAACATTTTCGTGCTCTCGATTGATGTTTGCTTGGATTGTGTTTCCTTTCTCTGATTTTTCTTTCTTGTACATATGATTTTTCTTGCACAACAATGATAAGTGTGGAAATATGTATACATATAGTTGATTTGTCAAGTATTTTAACACAATTAACATGTAGTGGATATCCTGCCATCTAGGGGAGGGATGAGGACTGGGGGTAAAATTTGTAACAGAAAGCTTTGTAAAGATCAATGCTGAGGAATTACCCATGCATATGTTATGCAAATAAAAAAAAAAGAATTTGAATGCTTGGCAGGACTTTAGTGTCTGGCATCTTGTCCTGCCAGGTGATCTTCAGAATATTCCTAAGACAGTTCAAATGGAAGTGATTTCCTTCCCTGGCATGGTGCTAGTATACTGTCTAGGTTTCACAGGCATACAACATGAGTTAACAACTAACTTACTGTTGGCAAAAAGAAAAGTAGGAGAAATTACTAGCTTTAAAGGCTTGGGATGAGAGAAATGATTAATAACCAGTGATTTGGGGAGATAAAGAGTTCCTTCTTTTTCCATAGTTCTTATTTCAAATTCAGTCTCTTGAAGGACATTACTGATAATGAAATTGAATTAAGTTTTCTCAACCTCAATCAGATCCTACTTACCCTTATAAGGAATTTAATCTAAGGTAGGAAAGCCCATTGTTCTCTACACAAGTCGTTGAGGATAAATCCTTTCCATACATTGTCCAAGGTTTGGGGTAGTTAATTATATAACCAAAATTCATTAGGGAAGTCCCTGCTCATAATTGTTAATATTCATTCTCTCTCATTACTAATTACAGTTAACTGATCAGAGTTGATTGCCACCCTCTGTAACATCCATTTTTCCAAGGCCATATAAGCCCTAAATGAGCATACCTGCATGAGGGTCTTTGGCATTCCCAAGTACCACTGACTTTTTAAAAATTAAAATGCCAGGGTTATTAATAAAATGAATTACTCAGAAATTACAACTTTCAATTTTTTTAGACATCCAGGAAGTAGGTGGAAAACTACTAGTACCAAACCCAAAAGCGTTTCCCCCAAATATGTATCTCCTATTTCCATGCCATGCTATTTCTGCTTGGATCATCATCTCTATTTTCCCATCAAAATCTTGCATTCTGGCCCTAGAAACGCCTTAGCTCTGAGTTTCTGCCTTGATCCAGACTTCCACCTCACTTCCTAGCCATTTCTATACCATGTCTGAGTGGGTACCACCCCTTTCTATCTTCTCTTTATGTACTATATTACCTTATTAAAAATATAAACTTTTGAGGACAACTGTCTTGTTTTTATTAACATGACAACACAGCACAGTGCATGGAACATATTTAACATTTAATAAATGTTCTATTTATGGATAGAACTCTATCTATGGAGATATGTGCATTGTCTTACCAAAATGTTCATTTCAACCAGAGTGAAGAAACAAGCATTTCTTTTTATTGTATTCAATACATAGTACAGCATATTAGCTATAACCCAGATAAGTATTTAATTAAAGTATGAGTTATATTTATGATGACCAGAGAAAGCATCCTTTACAAAGCCAGGCAACCTACCAGTAGTATTTAAATCATTGCTCAGGTTTCTGTATATATATAGAGCCAAAAAGATTAAAAGATATTAATTCAATAACCTGGTCTTCAGTGAAATATCTTATATTTACCTAGTGCTTCAGTTAAAAATGCTTGCTAGCTTATCTCTTTTGATCCCTACAACCTTGTATGCATGATTCTATTTATATTTTACAAATGAGAAAACTGAGGTCCACATGAACAACAAGGCCCATAATTCAGGTTCTTGACCTGGTACTCTTCCAGTTCGACCATACCACATTTCTAAAAACCATAAATTATCTATTTTCTTTCCAAAGATTGTAGCTGTTGTTGTTGTTCATCCTTTGTTTCCAAAGATTGGAAGAATCTTCCCAAAGATATCCAGAGATGAAAATTCTTTATTGTTCTGATAGTCATTCAATTGCAAATTATTCAAGAAGTTGTTCCCTATGAAAGCTCAATTTCCAATCTTAATCGTTTCCATCAGTAGAATAGAACAGGTACATAGTATGCAGAAGTAAATGAACATAGTTATGTACTGTTCCAAGCTTTTGGGACAAGAAATTTCTATTTGACAAAAACTGCTGGGAAAAACTATTAACAGTATAGCAGAAACTAGATATAGACCAACATCTTGTACCATATGCCAAGACTAAAGTGGTTACATGATTTAGACATAAAGGGTGAGATCATAAATAAATTAGGAGAACAAGGAATAGTTTTCCTGTCTGATCTATGGAGAAGGGAAGAATTTATGATCAAACAAGAGATACAGAGAAAGACTAGATGTAAAATGAATAATTTTGAATTTATTAAATTAAAAAGGTTTTGTACAAACAAAACCAATTGAGAACCAAGATTAGAAGGAAAGCAAAAATCTGGGGGAATTATTTTTCACAGCAAGTGTCTCTGAAAAAAGCCTCATTTCTCAAATACATAGAGAACTGAGTAAAATTAATATTGAATGCCACTTATAGAATATCAGTCCTGTTCCAATTGATAAATGGTCAAAGGATATAAATAATAGGAGAAATAAAAGCTATTTATAGTTATGTTTAAAAAATGCTCTAAATCACTATTGGTTAGATGAATGCAAATTAAAACAAGTCTGAGGTATCACATACCTATCTGACTGATTAATATGACAGAAAAAGAAAATAATAAATGGTGGAGAGGATGTGGGAAAACTGGGACACTACTGCACAGTGAGTGAGGTTGTGAACTGATCCAACTTCTGGAGAACTGCTGGGAAAAACTATTAACAGTATAGCAGAAACTAGATATAGACCAACATCTTGTACCATATTCCAAAACCAGGTCAAAGTGATTGAATTATTTAGACATAAAGGGTGAGATCATAAATAAATTAGGAGAACAAGGAATAATTTTCCTTTCTGATCCAAAGGACTATAAAACTGTGCTCCTCTTTATTCCAACAATGCCATTACTAGGAATGTATCTCAGAAAGTTTAAAAAGGTGAGGAAAAATAACTATTTGTACAAAAATATTTATAGTAGCAAACTATTGGAAAGTGAGGGTATATCTATCAATTGGGGAATGGCTGGACAAGTTGTGATATATGCTTGTAATGGAATACTGTTGTGATATAAGAAATGATAAGCAGGATAATTTGACAAAAACCTAGAAAGATCTACATGAAATAATCCAAAGTGAGCAAAACCAGTACCTTGTACACAATAACAGTGTTATTATAAGATGATCAATTGTGAATGAGGTAGCTATTCTCAGCAATACAATGAACCAAGACAGTTCCAAAGAATTCATGATGAAAAATGCTATCCACTTCCAGAAAAAGAAATTATGGTGCCTGAATGCAGATGAAAGCACACTATTTGAAAAAAAAAACAACATACCATTTTTCACTTTATTTTCATCATATCTTTCATAACATGATTGCACATATATAACATCAAATTGCTTACTCACAGAAAGAGGAGGGGAAGGAGGGAATTTGGAACTCAAAATTTTGAAAAATTGTTTTTACATGTAATTGGGAAAAAATATTTATCAAGCCATAACCCATACCTTTTTCTTCCCCAAACTCAATAACCTTTCAAAGAATAATTAAATGTCCGAAGTATTAAGATACTCTCTATCTTTTAGAGTAAGAGATTGAGACCAAGAATGGATATAATGTTGTTTCATGGAGTTCTGGATTTATAATAATTGCTCAGTTATAAAAACCCAGAAGCAAAAACTTCTCACACCTTATCTTACCACTTCACACTAAAGAGGTTGCTCTGGCCTCACTCTCTCTGGGGTAGGCCGATTACTTCTACTCTTGCTCCGTAACCCTCCCTTCTTAGGTATCCGTGAAATTTGGGGTTGCTTTTTTTCTTTACTTCATCAGCCCAAAGCTCCACTGACAACTTTCTCCTATTTGCCACCACTTCCATAAAAGCACTTAATATAGATTGGTTTTTTACAAAAGTATATGTACTTCAGAGATATAGTAATAAAAGTAATGTTCATTTTTTCCTCCAATGCTTGGGGATAAAATTTTTCTCTGTCCTAAAAAACTTTAGTTTCAGTTCCTACATACAGAAGAAACTAAGACTGAGAAGTTAAGAGATCCCAAAGAATCAGAAGTAGGATTTAGATCCAGCCTTCTCAGTTCACTAGCGCCACCCGCTTGGTTCCAAAGGTAATGGTTGGGTGATTCGAAGCAAAGGCAATTTGCCCTTTCGGGTCACTGATTTTTTTCGCCCCTATGAGTAAAAAGGTAGGAATTGGGGAAGGGAGGGCAGGGATCTCTAATATCCTTTCCATCTCTAAATACTGTGAGGAAAGGGGGCTGTCTGAGTCTGAATCTCCGGCTTCCACAGAGATACCAGGACTTCTTCACATCCCTAGCCCCTCTCTTGGACCAGACTGCCTTTTTTCCTCTGGGTTCAAAGAAAGAAAGGGAAAGGTACACCGGCGGCCTGAGAACGTTTTCTTCCACCTCTCTAGGTCCAGAGTTCTGGAGAAGTAGGATGGGGCATTGCAGGGATCGTTAATTTTGAGCGTTTCTCCTCCCATTCTCCACATTCCCTGCAGCTTCTCTGGCACTCAAGCAGGAGACCAGGACTTCTGGATTCTGGGAGGGGAGAAAAGACCCGAAGTGGAAAGATTTTCCTTAGGAGGTACCAGGCTTACTTTGCGCCGCAAGGTTACCAAGGCAACGAACGGAAGTGAGGTGGCTGATGGGTGGGAGGAATATGAACTCTGAGCCTGAGAGCGGTGAAAACTCTCGCGAGGTTAGTTCTGGCGTTTCCGTGCAAAGGCGCCAGAACTCGCGAGAGCTGGCCTCCCGGAAGCTCCACGTCAGTCAGTTGGTCAGTGTTCTGCCAGTGCTAGCATCGACCCCGAGCCAGCGGGCCCCGGGACCCGGCATCAAGCGAGGGAGTGCGGCAGCGCTGACTGAGCCATGGTGAGACCTTGGCCTTGCAGGATTAAAAATGAATGAATAGATAAAAGCGCGGCGTGCATAGGTGCTGACCCTATAGGGGTTGCCGTAGGCAGGGTTGCTCCGGGGATCTCCTTTGGGCCTCCCTTGTCAGGAAAGGGGGAGGGAGAGAGACAGGCCTCGGTTCCCCGAGAGCGCCCTGGGGGCCTGCTCTTTGCCTGACTACCTGATTGTGTGCAGGAGTTACAGGATCCAGGTGTTGTGGAACAGCCGATCCCCGAAAGAAGGATGGGGCGGGGGACGGACAGCGAGCGGCGTAGGGCAGAAGTTGGGCTGCAAGTGGGAGAAATGGGATGTCGGCTGTTTTCTCTTGTGGGCAAATTGACTTCTCAGAGCCTCTGTTTCCGCATCTGTGAAGTAGATATAACATCCTTAGCCTTTATCTCAAGGGGGTTGTTCCGAGGACCTAAAGAGGTAACGTGAATAATGCTTTGGGTTTACTGAAGATGACACCCAGAAGAAAACAAGAATTGTACTGACTTAAGGTCTTTATATCATAATGCCACTTTCCAAAGTGTATGCTGGTCTTTGAAACAAGTCATTTCCTAGAAAATGAAAGTGACACTCATAACTATTAACAGCATGAAAGCACCTTAAAAGTGCTCATTTAGATTATTTTTCAAGTTACTTTCCAACTCTGGTCACTATAATACAAAGCTGGACACTAGTATCGAATATACTACCAAAAGTAGGTACTTGATTGTATTATATAGCACTTAAAAGGTTTAAATTTAAGTAAAGGACATTAAAACATTTTTATGTATGTAAAACATAAACTATAATAAAATTATATCTCCAAATCCTTTTAACTAGAATTTTATAAATCTGGAGATGTTAAAGTATACGTTTTTGAAGTGTTTTAGATCTATTAGAAAAAAAAAAAAGTGTGGTTTATAAAAACTCCTCTTATTCATTCATTATATTTCCAAAAGCAAAAATTGCCACTTTAAATCACTTGGGTATCATTTTTCCTCAGAAATATCTTTACAAATATCTGATGGCAACTGTGTTATCACACTCAGGGTTTCCATAAAAGGGAACATTTCTTGCCTCTTAAGAAAATGTAAGGTTTATATCACATGTTTATTTTCTTTTTTTTTCCTTCACAAAGCATTAAAAAGCATAGACTCATAGACAAAAGAATCTTAGGAAAAATTTAATCTTCACATGAGATATAAGTCAGAAAAGATTAAAAGATTTATACATTTAAAAGCAACAAAATAGAATTGGAAGGAATGTAAGAAGTCATTTAGTCCTACTCTCTACCTGAATCTTTTAGTGTGGCAACTCATCATTCAACCTTTATCTAAACTCTTTAAGAACAGCATTTAGTACTTCAGGAAACAGTGCACCTCGTGGGTAAATCTAATTATTAGGAACGTCTTCATAATGTTAGGCTCATTCTTTATAATTTCACCCATTCCTCTAAAATCACATAAACTAAATCTAACTTTTTTGTCATATGATGGCTTTTTAAATATTTGAAACAAATTTCTGTTAAATCTTCTCTTGAATAGTTTTTTCAGTCATCTGCAAATGTCATGGTCATACCATCCTTTTCAACCTCCTTTAAATAGAGTTTAGCTTGTCAATTTCCCACTTAAAATGTAGCATCTAAACATAATACAGATGTTGTCTATCGATTATGGAAATGTGGTTAAATTCTACTTTCTCTGTGAAGCTTTCCCTGATCCCAGTTGAAAATGTGCTTTTCTCTCAGGATCTCATATAACATGTTATTTTATATAGACCACTTTGTAACATTGTGTATTTTATTTACCTACAACACTATTGGCTTTGTCTTAAGTGATCTTTGTATCTTTTGATATCTTGAAAATAGTTGATGCCTAATGAACGTTTATTGAATGAAGGAGAAATTTCTGAATGCCAGGTATCACTAATGTCTACAATGAAGAAAGTTCCAAGATAAAATGCATAATCAGTAGTAACAGATACCAGAGATCAAGGAGATAGAAAACTAGAGAGAGGCCATTGGCAATTTATTTGTCTTTTATGACTTTCAGAAGAGTAGTTTGGATTAAATGATGAGATGTGTGGCCAGACTACAAGGGAGTGAGTATAGAGTTAATGAATGGTGAAGAAGTAGAGTCAGAGTAACAATTTTTTTGGGGTGTTTGGCAGTGTGAATTTTTTTTTTTTTTTTTTTTTTTTTTTGTTAAACAGGATATAGATCAATAGAGTAGCAATATAAAGAGAATTTTTTTTTTTTTTTGAATAGGGGAGAATTAGCATGTTTATAGATAGAGGGAAAGGAACCATTTGGGAGAATTACTGGAAGAGGCTAGAATGATTGAAATTGAGAAAACAGAAGTACTAGACCATATGAAAAATAATGTGGAGAGCCTGAGATAGTGTTGAATGTGTGGCAGTGGATGTTTCAGAGTGAAAAGAAGGGAATATTGGGCTTGAAGGCCTCCAGTGACACCCATGGCATCCTATTCTACTTGAATTCTTTTGTTAGTTTTTTTCTTTGTATGTGTAGCAGCTATCTATCTCTCTGTAACTTCTGGTTCTGTCCTTTTGGGCCATAAGGAACAACATTAATCCTCCCATATGATCCCCTCTCCCCACCTCAGTCTTGAATATAGTTATCATGTCTTCTACTCATTCTACTCTTTCTTAGCCTAAATATCAGTTATTTCAACCACTTCTCAAATAGCGTGAACAAAGCCTTTCATTTACTATACTGTTTATTCTCATCCAGTCTCCATTCCAGGATAGCTGTGATAGTAATTGTGATTATTAAATCTATTGTTAGAAATTTTTAGGCTAGTAAGGGACTGGAAAAAGGCAAATAAAGTCATTCTAACTTTCCAAAAAGGGAATGGTCTTTATACTATATAAGCTGACTTTGATTCCTAGAAAAATTCTATAATATTATTAAAGGTGTGCTTAATGAAAATCTGGAAAAGAAAATTGTGTCGGGATGGCTTTATCAGAAATAGGTTATGCCAAAATAATTTCTTTGGCTTTTTTTTTTTTGAAAGGATTTATTTTGTTATAGTGGTAGATTAATAGAATGCTGTTGATAAGAGTTTTCCTAGGTTTCAGCCAAGTACTTGACTAAATTGTCCTTATGGGAAAAATAGATGTAGGCTGGCATTATGATATAAATCAAAGTGGATTCAGAATTGTTGAATGACTAAATCCAAACAATACTTATTAATGGTTAATATTGACTTAGAGGTCTGTAGTAGAGAGCCCCAAGATCTTGAACTTGGCCTTATGTTATTTTAAATATTTTATTAATGACTTGGATAAAGGTAAAGATGGCATATTTGTAGTTGACAGGAAGATAGAAGGTATAGCTAATCCATATTGGAGGACAGAATTGGGATCCAGAGGATTCTTTAACCAGATTAGAATATTGGGCTAAATGAAATTAGCTGAAATTTTATAGGGATAATAATAGTGATAAAAAGTTAAAGCACTTCTAAGGTTTGCAAATTGTTTTGCATAATCTGATTTGATCCACATAACCTTATTAGGTAAATATTAAAGTTACTATTCCCATTTTATAGATGAAGAAAATGAGGATATGGCCTTTAAACAATTTGTATAGGATCACGCAGTTTGTAAAAAAATGGAGATTGAACCCATATCTTCCTCTTTTAAATCTAGAACTCATTCCACTATTCAGTGCTTCTTTCATTCTCAGTGATCATTTCCCTTTCCCAAGATTTTCATTAAACATCTATTTCAGGGGCAGCTAGGTAGCACAGTGGTAGAGTACCAGCTCTAAAGTCAGGAGGACCTGAGTTCAAATTTGGTCTCAGACACTTAACATTTCTTAGCTGTATGGCCCTGGGCAAGTCACTTAACTCCAGTTGCCTCAGCTAAAAAAAAAAAAAAAGAAAGAAAGGAAGGAAGAAAGAAAGGAAGGAAGGAAGAAAAAAACCCCATCTATTTCAGCATCTAGTTTTTCCTTTTTTATTCAGAATAAGGTTCAGAATAGTAGTTGCCCTTGTTTTTATTCTGCTCGTGAGGAATGTATTAAAGCAAACCAAGAATTATCTGCTTTGCTTTTTTGGCAGAAAGATCATGCCAGCAGATGTTTGGAAAATTGAAGTAAGGCAACTCAGGTCTTACTACCCCTCCCCTGCTATGTTATCTCTATGGGTTGTTCACCTCTTCTGATTATATGTCCTTCATTTTCTTGTCCCCATAACGTTGTTCATGTTGTTCTTTATTCCTGAAGTTTCTTTTTGTTGGTTGTTTACTCCATTCTTGAAAGATCAGCCAAAACAATCTTTCTGTCATGACGCCTTTCTTGGTCTTTGCAAATCTATAAAGAACTTTTCCTCCTTAGACCTCTTACAGGGCTCTTTATATCTTTTATTCAGTTACATATTATTTTATATTAAAGTTATTTCTGTATGTGTTATAGCCCTCTAGTAATAGGGAACTGTATATTACTTTTGATAACTCCTCCAGTGCTTAGCATATTGCATATAGTAATAACCTAATAAAAAATGACAAATTGAGAAATATGTAAAAAGATTCCTCTGTGAGGATTTCCATAGTTATTAAAATATAATAAAATTAATATTTGACAAATGAATTTCGGTACAAGTAGATTTCTTTAGGTTTAGACGTTTTCTTTTAGGTTGTTGTCCAGAACTAAAACAAGTCTTATATGTCATTAAGCATTAGACAATGGAAAAGCTAGATATGAACAAGTTTTTCAAATAAATTTTTAGTCCATGTTCAAAGCTTATGTCTCTTATAAATGTCTCTTATAAATCAATTTTACTTTAAATTTTTTTTTTTGACAAGACAAATTTTAGAAGTATAAAATTATAAGAGAGAATGAGGATTACTGAGTAGATGGTTAGGCTTAAGATTTGATCAAGTGAATATTTCCATATATTTATACTTTCTGTGGTAAGAGAGAAAATAGCAAGATTAAACATAAAAATTTTTCTGAATTTTGGTACGGTGAAGGAAAAAATGAGTCTTATACTAGCTAGATTATACTAGAATTTTTATATAAGATGGAGCACTTCTTGAAAAAAATGATTGCATTTTATTCATTAATAATTTAATGTTTTTAATTTTTCCTTAGCCTCTTAGACTTGATATCAAGAGGAAGCTCACTGCTCGATCTGATCGAGTCAAGAGTGTTGATTTGCATCCTACAGAGCCATGGATGTTGGCTAGTCTTTACAATGGCAGTGTCTGTGTTTGGAATCATGAAACACAGGTAAGGATATTTTTTAGTGTACCTAGTAGAAATATAGTACTGTATTGGTGTGAGCTCAGTGTAAAAATGAAATATATATATATAGGTTGTGTCTCACAATGAATTGTCAAAGTTGTTAAATATATGTTATTTAAGAAAAATTTCCAACAATCTTAAAAATTAGTTTTACTGTTATGTAATGTATTTGGGTCCTGTAACCAAATAAATATATAGGATGTGGAGCAAGTACAGCTAATTCTTGATCATATACGCATGATTATTAATTTAGTAGATTATATGCCGGTGCTATGTTGCTATATCTAACCTTAGTCATTCTTGGGTGACAATGCCTGGATATTTCAAACTGTATTTCCCTAAAGAACCTCAGATTCTATCTGTCCAAAATGGAATTCTTTACCATACTCATCCTACTTCTGAATTTCCCTATTTCATTGGATTTCCCTACTACCATCTTTCAGGTCCACTTAAGTTTGTAACTCCTTACCTTCTTTTACCCTACACATCCAATCATTTGCTGTCTTAATTCCACCCACCAAAGCATCTCTTGAATTGATCTCTTCTCCACTTCCAAACCATTTACCCAAGTTTAAGCTATCGTTTCTCTTTTGCAAGGAGTCTCCTAATTAGTCCTCTCACTTCCAATCTAGTTGGTACAATGAACACTGCTATTTCATTCACTGAAAATATCATGATTGTAAAAGCTATTAAGGATTCTTTTCTCTGTCCAAAGCCTTACATGATAATCTTTTTAGAGAATCATCTTAATATAGACAGTAAGTCTGAACATATTTATATTTGCTCTGTAGTATCTGCCATTCAGCATAGTTAATCTATTCTTTGCAAAAATTTGTTTGGGCTTTCTGTTGCTATTTGGCAGAAGAAGATTTGAGAGAGAACAGTTTGATCTTTTAGTATTTGTAGAGAAGGTGCTTCAGAGTAGAACTGAGGAAAATACACATTTATCATTCTTACACCTATTCCTTTCAAAATCGTGTCCTAAATTTCTAGTTTGTTAGCTACATGTAATACAGTTTTAATGATTTGAAATATCACCCAGATTGATATAATGAATCCAATATTTCTTTATGTGGAAGCTTAATAATACAAAGGAGAATTACATCATGGTTCTTGCTATTTTGGCTTAGGAAGAGTTAACTTTTAAAAAATCTTTTTGCTGGAGTAGATAAAGCTACTTTAAAGAATATTTTGCTTTTTCTAAAGCAGTGGCATCTGAAAGGACCAGCACTCCTATATTCTGCTGTAGTCATTTTTAATGGAGTAATGTCTTCAAAGAATTTGATGTTATTTAAAATTTGTTTGAATTCTATAACTGGCTTTTTGGTAAAGAATGCTCCAAGATGTTGGCAAGTTGTTGAGGGAAATGAGTTGCTTTTTGAATTGTCATAGTTCAACAGTGACATGCTCATTGCTTATGAACTTAACAATTGTATGCATCTTTAATTAAATATATTTTATCATATTCACAGAAACCATTGTTAATGTGAGACTCCTGGACAGGAATGAAAAATAGGTTTACTGAGATAAAATTGGTATTATAGAGCAGTGGTGTCAAATTCAAATAGAACTGGACCCTTGCTGGCTATTTACTGACTTGGAAAACCACAACTTAACATTATGTTGTGTTGTATTTTTTTTTTTTTTTTGCCTTTTGTTGAGGCAATTGGGATTAAGTGACTTGCCCACGGTCACACAGCTAGGAAGTGTCTGAGACCAGATTTGAACTCAGGATCTCCTGACTTCAGGGCTGGTGTTCTAACCACTGCGCCACCTAGCTGCCCCTGTTGTGTTGTATTTTTGCTTGCTTTGTAAAACATTTCCTAATTACATTTTGATCTGATTTTAGGAGTTTTATAAACAAATTTGACACCTCTCTTATAGCAAACTCATTAAATTCAGTTATTCCTGTCCTGTTGCTTGAAGATCCAAAGGAAATGTATTTTGTTAAAAGAAAATTATCTATTGATACTTTCCTCTATTAAATTGGATAATAGAGCACAACAGAAAAAAGGTTTTTTTGTTTTTTAATTTTAGAGCTATGTCAGAGAATACTTTGGAAAGTTACCTATGAATATCTTAACCTAAATACTTAATTATTTCATCCATATTTTCATATTCTGTGAATTTGAATTCCACTGATAAAAATAAAGATTATTCAGTAATAATCCATTTGTGAAAATATTTAACCAAAAACTTTGAAGAAAAAGAATTCTTAGGGATGAAGTTGCTTTATATTCCACCTATTTCTACAAAATAGAAATTAAATATGTTGTTTTAATTTATTGTTCAGTTGTTTCAGTTGAGTCTGACTCTTTGTAAACGCATTTGGGGTTTACTTGACAAAGATACTGGAAGGGTTTGCCATTTTTTTCTCCAGCCCATTTTACAATTGAAGAAACTGAGGCAGAACTCTGAAGATAAACTGAGGTTACGTGACCAGCTGAGGTCACATAACTAGTTAGTATTTGAGGCTACATTTGAATTCATATCTTTCTAATCCCAGACCTTCTGTTCTATTTTTTACACTACCTAGGTACCTTGTTGCTTTGATATGGTTATACATGACAACAGAGAGACCACATTAGGACAGATCATGATATATTAAAATAGTTGAAAGTTTTTTTTTTTATGTTTGGGAACTCCTTTAGATGCTAGATCATTACTATTCTCAACACTTTACTTTTATAGGAATCTTGTATGTAGAAAGAGTTGTGGGAATAAGGAATTTGGCAATCAGATCTTAGTTCTTTCTGGCCAAACTTTAAAGGATTCATATATATATTCTTGAAGAACTAACTGTTAGATATGTTGAAACGTTTAATTTGCATTTCTATCCCTCTTTTTCTAGACATATTTTTAAAAAGAGACAAGAGATACTTATGAAAAGAATTTTCTTGTTTTAAGCAAATTGTCTTTGTTAGCAAATATAAAACTGTTTGCTCCATTAAATGCTAGCTCATTTTAATCAGTTAAAATAATATTTAAACATATTTAAAATACCTAAAATTTTAGCTAAGTGTCATCTAGTATAAGGAACACATCTTTATAGATTGGGACATTGCTATTTTTTTTGTTTTGGTAGTTTATAGTAAATGGTGTCAAATTTAATGCTTTCTTTAATTTATTGCTAAAATTAAAGGGCAAAATTCCATCACTTTTATTACTTGATGTATTAGTAGTGGGTATTGAAAAATAAAGAATATTTAATATGATATGACAATTAACTTCTATGACCCCTCACTTTTAGTTACTAACCATTTCTTATTATAAAATTAAATTTACATAGATTGTTTTAAAAATACTAGTAAAATTACATGTAGATCTAAATCAGAAGTGTCAAATTGGGAGGAGAGGAATGTAGCTGGAATGGAGAAAATAGAAAAAAAGACAAACTCCTATGAGGCTCAATCAGGTTAAAATATAATTGAGTCCTAATATATCATAACTGAAAATTTAGGTTCTCTGGGGGTATTGGTTTTTAGCTATTAGCAAACTTTAAATGTAATGTTTTTTGCCCCAATTACATGTTAAACATTACCTATATTTGAATGTATTTTATTCTTTTAATGTTAATTTCTAGATTTTTAATACCGTCTGCAGGAATCATTTCTATTTGAATTTAATACCACTGATCCAAATCATATCAGATACAATCCACTTGACAAGACATGGGAATCCAAAATGATTAATAAAATTAGAATGCTATTGTATATATCCTACAGATTTTATGCTTTTATCATTTTTGATCTATTGTAATATAAAATTAAGTTTGTTGTTTCTAAACTAGCAAACGTTATTTTTCATTTTATCACAACTTTAGTGTGTTTCTTTTTTATTTTTAAGACTCTGGTGAAGACATTTGAAGTATGTGATCTTCCTGTTCGAGCAGCAAAGTTTGTTGCAAGAAAGAATTGGGTAGTAACAGGAGCGGTAAGTAGTTCAAGTCTTTGAGAATACTTTCCCTTCCTTTTGTCATTTTTTAAATTTGTTGACAAATATGTAAATAATTTCCAGAATTTTCTTTTCCTATCTTGTTTCTTAATCAATTAAATTTTTTGAAATCTCAACTTTATAACTTGTGCCCATAATAAGGCTTCTGTTCAATTTACTTTATAAATGTGATCTCAGTACTTACTTAGAATTTTTTGTTTCTCCTGTCTTTAGGATGATATGCAAATTAGAGTCTTCAATTATAACACTTTGGAGAGAGTTCATATGTTTGAAGCACATTCAGACTATATTCGTTGTATTGCTGTCCATCCAACTCAGCCTTTCATTCTAACTAGCAGTGGTAAGACATATAATGTCCCATTTTATCATCCAAAACTCTCTAGGTTGTTCATTTTCCATTCACTAAGAAATCCTGTTCTTTTACTGCTGTTCTAATGGAAATTTCTAACATCCACTAGCATATGGAGTGTTTAAATCTGCTGACTGCTTTTGTGTTTTTAATGAACTATCAGTTGTGTTTAGGATTTGAAAAGTAACAGTTGATGTAGCAAGACTTGAAGGTCTGATTGCTTAAATATCTGCCAAATAGAAAACTCATTTACATACTGATTAGTAAAGTCTTGGCCGATTTCCTCTTCCAAGTCAATTTTACTTTTGTAGTTAGATTAGCTTTGCTTATTAATATTATGCACAAAACAGCAAGTCTTTGGGAGGCCAAATATAAAATAAATGTCATAAGACTGGTTATGGACATTTAAAACATTTAACAATTAAGATCAAGATATGGACATTAATGATTAGTTCTTTCACATTTTAATATCAACATCTTTTTCATCATAAGAGCTATTTCAGATTCTTGCAGAGCTAATGATATCCTCTAGTCAATTATATTGAACGTAAGCCTGCAATCATATTTATTTCTCTTAATTATTATTGCTTGTTTCAAATGAGTATTTCTTTAAACTTTCTCAGAAAATCCTTACACTTGCTTATATTATTTTATATAATTTACATATGTACTTTAAAGAACTAGTGTTCTGCTACTGATTTTATTTTTCTTCTTTAGTTTGCATTTTTTCTACCATTTTAGAATCATTCAAAAGTAAATTTTTACAAGACTTTTGTAAGAACAGTGACTACAATGTAAACAATCTAGTAATTTGAAATATTTTTCTTTTTTTAATTAGATGACATGCTCATTAAACTGTGGGATTGGGATAAAAAATGGTCTTGCTCACAGGTGTTTGAAGGACATACTCACTATGTCATGCAGATTGTTATAAATCCTAAGGACAATAATCAATTTGCCAGTGCCTCTTTGGATAGAACTATCAAGGTACAGTAGACATATTTGTGTTGATTATGTTTGTTAGTGACTTTTAGATGCTTCACTGTCTCCATGGAAGCTTAATTAATTAGCATTTCAGAAGCTGTTCTCAAAAATTCATTTTGAAGTCAAATGTGACTTCAGTTTTTGAATCAAAAGTATAATTTCTGCTTTAAAAAAATGATCACAACTGAAAGTTTAGGTTTTCTGGAATGATGATTTTTAGCTATTGGCAAATTTTAATTATAATATTTTATTTTCCCACCAATTACATATTTTAATTTTTTTTTAAATTTTGAAGGAAATTTTGAATTCTAAATTCTATTCCTCCTTTCCTTCCTCCCTCCCTGAGATGGTAAACAGTCAAATATAGGTTATACATGTGCAATCATGTAAAACATGTTAGCAAACTTAAAATATGAAGAAGACTTCTGGATTACTTGTTCCCTGTCTTGTCTACTTTTTAGTGTCTTCATTGTTATTTTCTTTTATATTTATTGTCTTTACTTTTAAAAATCCAGATTACCTTTTTTCTTACATATTTTTCTTATCACCATAACAAATTAAAACTCGGTGTTTCTAATATTGATTGTTGCTTACCTCTATTTCAACTAACTTAGTTATTTTTGATCGCTATTTAACCCCATCTTTAGGTCATGCAAAATCCTATGATTAGGATCCATTTCAGGGTTTTATCCTTTCTTCTATTCAAGCTCTCCAATTTAATAGGAAGAATATGAGACTTCGAGCATAAACATGATCAAGTTGAATCTCAGCTATTTAATAGTCATGTAACTAGTCAAGTCACTTAACTTTACTGAATGAGTTTTCTTATTTATGATGTAAGAGGATTGGACTACGTGACTTTAATATTAGGTTCTAAGATTCTGATTTTCTTCCCTTCCATTTTTCTGTTTTTCCTTCTCTATAGCAGAGAATTGAAATACTCAAATTTCATTTCTGGACCTTGTGATTCTGACTTACTAGAAAGTTATATATACACTAAGGCCACAAATTTTAGGTTGTTGATATATTTTTGTATCCTCTATGGGCCCTCTGCAATTATCTAGTGAATGAATGATTTATTTGTATCTCTCTGTTCTGGTATACTTCCTCTTCTCTTTTGTTAATATTTGTTTCCTTTTCTTTAAATGGAACCACCTAAATTCACTTAGTGTTAGCTCTTATAGCTGTGGCTCTAGGAATGTTGAATAACTTGGATATCTTACTTACCTTTGATTTAAGTATCTAGCACAACTACATTTGTCAATATAATGTGCAGGCTAACAAAGGAGCAAATTATTGTCTACCCTAAGCCCAATTTAATTCCATTGTTTTTGTAGCAAACAATCTAATGTTAAACATCACCTTCCCTCCCTCCACCCAAATGCATGTCCATATCCATTCCTTTTTATTTTATTTTATTTTATTCTGCAGTTAAGAAGTAAAACAAGCATTTCTATCACATGAGATAGAAAAAAAAAAGATTGCACATGAAACTGCAAATCTGTTATGTATAATTTTCTGTTTTCTTTTAAATATATGATAAAATTATCATTTAACTTTCCTTTTCTTCTATTAGATACGTGTGTGTAAATAATTTTAAACATTATTCTGTTCATCAGTTCTTTCTCTACACACAGATTGTGTCTTCCTTTATAGGTCCTTTATGATTGTTTTGGATGTTTATAATATCACTATTACTATTGTTATGTTATTATCATCTTACGCTAATAATTTAAATTAGTATTTTATCAATCTATTAACATCATTACTATGATATGCTAATTATATAACATAAAATTGTTTAGTTGATCAATCTTAAAACAATATTGCTGTTACTGTATACAACATTTTCTTTATTTAACTTTTTTTTATTATTTTATACAAGTCTGTTCATGTTTTCTTAAGGTCATCGAGCTCTTAATTTCTTAAAACACAGTAGTATTTCATCACAATCATATACCACAGCTTATTCAGCCATTCTCTAATGATGGATATTTTTTTTTAATTAAAGCTTTTTATTTGCATAACATATGTATGGGTAGTTCTTCAACATTGACCCTTACAAAGCTTTCCGTTACAAATTTTCCCCCCTAATCCCCTCCCCTCCCCTAGATGGCAGGAAGTCCACTACATGTTAGTTATATTAAAATACTTGACAAGTCAAATATATGGATACATATTTCCATACTTATCTTGCTGTGCAAGAACAATCGTATCTACGTGAAAAAAAAATCTGAAAAAGAAAACCCAATGCAAGCAAACATCGATAGAGAGCATAAAAATGATAAGTCGTAGTCCATATCTCATATCCCTCTCTCTGGGTGAATATGGCCTTCTTTACTGAACAATTGGAACTGGTTTGAAACATTTCAGATGGACATCTTAATTTCCATTTTTTACCAACATAAAAAGGCATAATAGAAATATTTTAGAACATACAGGTGTTTTTTTCTTTTTTCCTGGAAACAGAACTAGTAATGATACTGTTGGGTCAAAAGGTATAGGTTGTTTAATAACTTTGGGCATAATTCCAGATTGCCCTCCAAAATAGTTGGATCAATTCACAGTTTGACCAGCAATGAATTAGTGTCCCAGTTTTTCTAATATTTATCGCTTTTACATTCAATCATTTTAGCTAATCTTATAGGTTATTTTTAATTTGCATTTCTTCATATGACTTGACTGTTTTGATTTCTTTATTGGAAACCTGCCTTTCCTATCCTTTGACCATTTGTCAATTGGGGAATGACTCATTCTTACAGATTTGACAAAGTTTCTTTATATGTTTAAGATATAAAACCTTTATCTGAGAAGTTGTAATATTTCTCCCTCCCTCCTCCAATTTTCTGCTTTTCTTCTGATCTTGGCTACGTAGGTCTTATTTGTATAAAAGCTTTTTAATTCATTGTAATCAAAATTATTCATTTTACGCCTCACACTACTCTGTCTCTTCATTTGTAAATCATTCACCTATCTACAAGTCTGATAGTTAATATGTTTCATTTTCTTCATACTTTCTTGTAATATTTCACTTTATATCTTCTTCATATATCCATTTTGACTTTATCTTGGTAAATAGTGTAAGAATTGGCTCTTTGCCCAATTTCTGTCAAACTGCTTTCCAATTTCCCTCCAAAAAATTTTTTTTAGCAAATAATGAATTATTATCCCCAAAACAAAAATTTTTATATTTGTCAAACACAAAGTTACTATAGTCATTTGCTTATATAAATTCTTTATCTATTCTGTTTTAGCCAGTTCCAGATAGTTTTGATTACTGCCTTATATAACTGTTTAAGATTTGGCACTGTTAAACCTTCTCGTAT
Organism: Myrmecobius fasciatus; assembly: GCA_023553655.1. NCBI lineage: Eukaryota > Metazoa > Chordata > Mammalia > Dasyuromorphia > Myrmecobiidae > Myrmecobius > Myrmecobius fasciatus. The sequence goes on along the minus strand of JAJPUD010000985.1, from coordinate 77,638 downwards.
ATTTTTTTCCTATTAGTTTCTTTGGTATTTATTCTTGACATTTTGTTCTTCCAAATAAATCTTTTTTGTTATTTTTTATATTTTGTATATTAATTTTTTGGTAATTTTAATTGGTATGACACTGGATATTTAAATTCAGATAAAATTGTTATTTACTAATTTGACCCTGTTTACCCATGAACAATTAGTATTTCTCTGATTATTTAAATCTGATATTATTTGTATAAAATGTTTTTTTATAATTTTGTTCATGTAGTTCTTGAGTTTGTTTTGGCAGATATACTCCCAAGTATTTTATACTATCTAGAGTTACTTTAAATGTAGTATTTTTTACTATCTCTTCTTAAAGAGTTTCATTTGTGATATCTAGGAATGCTGATGATTTATGTGGTTTTACTTTATGTCCTGCTACTTGACTAAAATTATTAATTGTTTCAACTAAGTTTTTAGTTGAGACTTTGGGATTTTTCAGCTATATCACATAATCTGCAAAAAGAGATAGTTTTATTACCTCATTTCCTAATCTGATTCTTTCTATTTCTTTTTCTTCTCTTGCTGCTACTGCTAGAATTTTCAATACAATCTTGAAATCTTGAATAATATTAATGAATGTTGGCTTCCTTTTTTCTTGTTCAGGCATAATCTGGCTGGCCTCTGGCTTATCCATGTTACAAATAATGCTTGCTGATGGTTTAAAGTAAATGCTTTTTTTTTTTTTTATCAATTTAAGGAAAAATTCATTTATATCTATATTTTCAAGTGGTTTTTTTAATAGAAATTAATATTGTACTTTGTCAAAAGCTATTTCTGCATCTGTTGGTAAAAATCATATAATTTTTGTTTTGTTTATTATTGATAAAATCTTAGGAGGGCAATTCCTTTACACTTTTAGTATAATGATACTAGATTCTGAGAAGTAGAAGCAAACATTATTTCTTTTTTCTTTGAAGGTATGGCAACTTGGATCTTCCTCACCTAACTTTACTTTGGAGGGACACGAGAAGGGAGTGAATTGCATTGATTACTATAGTGGTGGTGACAAACCATACCTCATTTCAGGAGCAGATGACCGCCTTGTTAAAATATGGGACTACCAGGTATAATTTTTTCATTACTTAAAGTGCTTCAAATTTAATTAGTTTATTTTCATTTTTTACTTAAATGGAAGTTGAAACTTTGGCTTGTTCAGTTTCTCATTTAATGCAATTTTGGGTTTGTATGTAAACTATTTTTAGAAAAATCAAGAGAATAGAATAAGACAAAAACAAAAATGTTTTTAAATGTAAGGATAAATGTATTTTTTAATATTTAATGAATCAAAGAAACAAAAAGATTAACACTTTAAGTGATTTTTTTTATCCTTCATTGGCCTTGTGGGTAAACTTGCTCTTGAGGGCAAGAATAGAAGAATAATTTTGTTGTGTGGACAAAGATAGTATACTTTTCTTTATGCATGTCACTTCTATAATCACTCAGTTGTGAACATTATTTCCTTTTTATCTTTCTGCTTCTGTGATTTTCTTAATCACACTCCATTTTCCAGTTGTCATGTTGACAGATATTCAGAAGTGATTGATATTATGTGTCCTTAAGATTACAAGTTGTGAAAATACTTAATATTTGGACTTATATTTAAACAAGTCCATGAGCCTACATATTAAAAATGACATTATACTATTTTTAAAACAGATCACTAAAATTTGTTAGTGTACCCCCCCCCCAAAAAAAAGGTTATTATCAATATAGACCAATAGATACTCAGCTAGGAACAAGAATCCTTCCTTCCTTCCTTCCTTCCTTCCTTCCTTCCTTCCTT